>CAUYLG010020509.1:0-11171 GCA_963573385.1 Cacajao melanocephalus
TCTAGCCTGGGCAGTAGAACAAGAATCCTGTTCTCTCTCCCTCTTTTTCTTCCTCTTTCTTTCTCTCATACATTCTTTTTCTTTCTTTCTTTCACTCTCACTTTCTTTCCTCTCTTTTTCTTTCTTTCAAAAAAAAAAAAAGCTAAAGTAGAGACAGAAAATAAAAAGTCTATTTAGCACTTTCTAGACAAAGTACCCTCCAGCTCACCAAAGGAAAAATCTCTTCTATGTGAATAAACTCCAATTTTATAATCCTATATACTCAGAGGAATAGAAATCTTTCTGCCGTAAAGACGCACGTGAATGTTCGCTGAAGCACTGTTCACAATAGCAAGGACATGAAGTCAACCTAAATGCCCACCAAAGACAGATCAGATAAAGAAAATATGGCACACATACACCATGGAATACTGTGCAGCCAAAAAATGAACAACATCTTGTCTTTTCTGGGAATATAGAGGAGCTGGAGCCCATTATCCTTAGCAAACTAACACAGGAACAGAAAACCAAACAGCACATGTTCTCATTTATAACTGGAATCTGAACAATGCAAACTCATGGACACAAAAAAAGGATGAACAGACACTGGGGCCTACTTCAGGGTGAAGGTTGAGAGGAGGGAGAGGATCAGAAAAAGTAACTATTGGGTACTAGGCTTAGTACCTGGGTGATGAAATATTCTGTATAACAAACCCCTGTGACAACAGTTTACCAACAGAACAAACCCACACATGTACCCCTGAACCTAAAATAAAAGTTAAAAAAAAAGTTTTATTATTTTTATTTTATTTTTATTTTTTGAGACAAAGTCTTGCTCCGTCACCCAAGCTGGAGTGCAATGCTGCAATCTCAGCTTACTGCAACCACCGCCTCCCAGGTTCAAGTAATTCTCCAGCCTTAGCCTCCCAAGTTTGGGACTGCAAGCACATGCCACCATGCCTGGCTAATTTTTCTATTTTTGGTAGAGACAAGGTTTTGCCATGTTGGCCAGGCTAGTCTCGAACTCCTGACCTCAGGTGATCCACCCGTCTCCGCATCCCAAAGTGTTGGGATTACAGGCATGAGCCACCACTGCACCTTCGTATAGTCATCCTTAGATATGTGTTTTTAATTTACATAAGGTAAAATTCATTTTTATTGGTGCTCAGGTCTACGCTTGTACAGATGTGTAAAACTGCCATCAACACAATCAGAATCCTAACAACTCCTCCACTCCCAAAGACTTCGCTTATGCTTCTCCTGGTAGTCAAACCTTTCTCCACTCCTAATCCCTGGATCTCCAACTCATTCCTTATCCCCAATAACTGATCTGTTCTCCACTGCAGTAGTTTTTCCTTTTCCAGACGTCATATAAATGTAGATTACCTTTTGAGATAAGCATCTTCAATTTGTATAATGCACCCGAAATTCATCTGTGTTGTTCTACATATCAATAATTCATTCTTCCTTTATGCTGAGTAGGATTCCCCTCTATGGATGTGCCACAGTTTGTCTGACCATTCACCCACTGAAGGGCATGTAGACTGTTTTCAGTTTTTAGTGATGATGAACAATGCTACTATAAACATTTGCATACAGGTTTTGGGATAAATGTAAGTTTCGATTTCTCTAAGGTAAATACCTAGGAATAGGACTGCTGAGTCATGTGGTAAACATATGGTTAACTATATAAGAAACTGCTAGTAAATAACTAGGAGTAGGATTGCTGAGTCATGGTAAACATACGGTTAACTGTCTAAAAAGCTGCCAAACTGTTCTCCAAAGTGGCTGTACCATTTTACATTCCAACACCAACAATACGCAGGTTGCACATTCCAAATCCAAAAATTGGAAATCTGAAATGCTCCAAAATCTGAAACTTTCTGAGCATTGACATGACACTCAAAGGAAATGCTCACTGAAGCATTTCAGATTTTGGAATTGTGGATTTAAAATGCTAAACTGGTAGGTATACTGCAAATATTCCAAAATCTGAAAATATCCAAAATCCAAAACATTTCTGGTGTATTTTAGAAAAGGGATACTCTACCTGCAGGAGATTTCTAGTTGTTTCACATCCTTGTCAGCACTTGGTATTGTCAATTTTTACAATTATTTTAATTTTGGACATTTTAATAGGTATATGGATCTCTCACTATGGTTTCTACTTTGTAGTTCTCTAATAACTGATGCTGTTGAACATCTTTTTAAATTTTTATTTATTTATTTTAGAGATAAGGTCTTACTTTACCAACTGGGATGGAGTACAGTGGGGGATCATGGCTTACTGCAGCCTCCAACTCCTCGGCTCAAGTGACCCTCCTGCCTTAACCTCCCGAGTAGCTATGACTACAGGCATGTGCCCCCCATGCCTGGCTAACTTTTATTTTTTTTAGAGGTGGCAGTCTCCCTGTGTTGCCCAGGCTGGTCTTGAACTCCTGGCCTCAAGCAATCCTCCTACCTCAGCCTCCT
The DNA here is from genome assembly GCA_963573385.1 of Cacajao melanocephalus. Lineage (NCBI taxonomy): Eukaryota > Metazoa > Chordata > Mammalia > Primates > Pitheciidae > Cacajao > Cacajao melanocephalus. The sequence continues at coordinate 2,452 of CAUYLG010020509.1, forward strand.
TAGTAATTACAATTATAGATGTGAGCTACTGCAGTCAGCTGACAGCATCTTTTCATGTGCTTATTTATCATACACACACACACACAGACACACACATAAAAATATATACAAATATATATAAACATACACACACACACACACATATATATATATATTGGACATATATTTTGGTATCTGTTCACATTTTTTGTCCAATTTTTTATTGGGTTTTTTTTTTTTTTTTTGGGTCCAGAGACGGGGTCTCACTCTGTCGCCCAGGCTGGAATGCAGTGGTGCAATCATGGCTCACTGCAGCCTTTAATTCCTGGGCTTAAGAGATCTTTCTACATCAGCCTCCCAAGTAATTAGGATTATAGGTGCTTGTCACCACACCTGGCTATTTTTAAAATGTTTCAGTAGACACGAGGACTAACTATGTTGCCCAGGCTGGTCTCGAACTCCTAGGCTCAAATGATCCTCCCACCTCAGCCTCTCAAAGTGCTGGGATTACAGGCATGAGTCACTGCACCTGCCTTATCATTTCTTATTGTTGGGTTTTAAGAATTCTCTATATATTCTGGCTACAAGTCTTTTGTTAGCTATACGATTTGCAAATAATTTTTACTATTATATAGCTTATCTTTTCATTCTCTGAACAGTATCTTTCAAAGAGTATAAGTTTTTAATTTTAATAAAATCTAATTTAACAATTTTTGTCTTTTATGGATTGTAATTTTGGTATTGTATCCATAAGAGTTCTTTGCCTAATCCAATGTTGTGATATTTTTTCCTATGTTTTCTTCCAAAAGCCTCAGTTTTACATTTTATTTTAGTCTATGATCTATTTTGAGCTGATTTTTGTAGAGGGCGTGAGGTCTAGTTTGAGGTTATTTTTTAACATATACATGTCCAACTGTCTCCATGGCCCAGACAGTTGTCTGTGAAAAGGACTATTCTTCTTAGCTGTATTGCCTTTGCACCTTTGTCAAAAATGAACTGAACACATTTCTGTGGGTCCATTTCTGGATTCTCTTCCCTGTTGCATTAATCCATGCAGTCTATACCTTGGCCACCACTGCACTGTCTTGATTACATCAGCTTTAAAGTTAAGTCTTGAAATTGGGTAGTAGGAGTCTGTCAATTCTGTTCTTCCTTTTCAAAATCATTTTGGCTGTTCTATGTCCTTTGCCTATCCATACAAACTTAGAATCAGCTTCTCTATTACTAAAAATTACCTTGGGATTTAGATTTGGATTGAGTTCATACAGATTGCTTATAGATCAGTGAGGGGAGAACCAACATCTTAACTATAATTGAGACTTCCAAATATATCGAGACACTGTGTATCTCTACATTGCTCAGGTAATCCTTGATTACTATCAACAGTATCTTGTAGTTTTCAACATACACATCCTGTACCTATTTTAACATTTGCATTCTGCCATTGAGTCTATCCCAGTTATATTTCTATTACTACATTTTCAGTACTAAAATTTCCAAAAATACTTTTTTTTTTCCTAGAATGTCTCTCTGCTCATTTTAGAATGTCCACCTTTCTCTTGTGGAGCTTATGTCTTGGATACAAGTGACAGTACCTGGGTTAGCTTTGGGTTGGAGTCTGTTGACTGCCTTTTCTATTTTAGTTTGTTGAGGTTGTCTTGTTTCTTGGTATGCTGATGATTTTGGATTGTATTCTGGACACCTAAATATTATGAGACTTTGTCCTCTTAACCTCTTCTGGAGAATGTTGATTGTTAAAAATTTTGTTTTAGTAGGCAGTTAACAGAGTTTCAGGCCAGAAGTCCTGACTCGCCTCCTGTGGGCTTTGATTCCAGTGTCAGTTTAATTTTCAAAGCCTCTGTAAGTGCTGCTAAGATCCATCCCTCAACAGCCATCCGGGGACCTGGATCTCAGGCCACATGGTATTTCAGATCTTGAGTCCCCTGTGTACCCTTTTGGGTCATTTCAATGCATGCGTGTAGGGATAAGCTTAGGAACTCATATACAGCTTTAGGGGATTTTTTTTTTTTTTTTTTTTTTTTGCCAGGTAAGGGGATCCCTTTCTTGAGCTTCCCTCCTCTTTGTGGTTTCCTCAACACTTTTAGACACCAGGGGTCACTTCCTCTGCCCTCAGGCTGACAAGCTGGGGTTTAAACCTCTCTGCTCTGTCTTGTATCTCCCACAACTGGGTCTTCCTCTGGGGCAAAGAGGTAAAAGAAAATAAAGAAAAACAAGTAACAGGAATTCTCTCTCACTCTTTGGATCCCAGGCATTCCTTTACTCACTTCCTCTGGCCAAAGAGAAGGACTCTGTCTGAGTTTAAGGTATGTGTGTGATTGCCATAGCCACCATCAATGCAAGAGTGTAGCTACGGACCTTATGGCTTGCTTTGGGGCAAGTCAGTGAGATAAAAATGAAAAAGATTTCCTCTATTCTCTACTTCCTGCAAGCGCATCTTTCTAGGTCCTTTTATTAGAAAGAGAGAGTTACTTTTAGAACTTTTTCTGTCTGCCTCTAATTTCCAGTTCTGCAATTTGCTGCTCTGATTCTCAGCCAGGAGATTTGGGAGGTATATATAAAACCAGTAAACTCTCTGCCATACTGGCCTTCAGGTTCTGATTTCTCTTCCCAGTCTGCCTGCTACCATTTACTTTTCAGGGTCCTCAGGTTGTTGCTTTATGTATTCTGTCCGGGGTTCTAGCTGTAATCAGTGTTAAAGAGACAGGGTATCCTATGCTTATTCTAGCCTAACTTGAATTAATTGTGGATTTAAAGCTAATCTTACAAAAGAAGAGAACTCCCAATTTATCTAATACCTAACATGTGCCACACAACTGTCATTTCAGTATTTCTCGAAGTGAATTCATTTTAAAAGATCTTTAAACAAAACCTTGGCACGAGGATGTTAAAAAGCATGTTTCATAAGAACTGTCATAAAGCAATTAACTCCATCAATCGTAAAATAGATCCAAACACCACAGTCAAACATCAAGGTAAACTATTTACACATACCCAGATTAATTAGCAATGGCTATGGCCATGTTTCTCAAATTGTTTTACACAGAGGTAGATAGTTTGCATTGTATGTAAACTGTTTTTCTCCAGATTTTGAACAGGAAGTTCAGCTGAGTGTGCATGTCTACACTTACAGATAGGTATATATGAAAAGGGTTTAATGGCTTGATTAGAACTCACTCAAGGAGCTCCAAGGTGATAGTTCCTTTGAGTTCTGCTTCTATACTCTTCCCCCAGAATTTCAGTTTGAGATAGATTGAGCCATGAAAGATGAAGTCATTGTTTAATCCTTCAGCATGAAATGCACTGATTGGCGGGTGATGGCCAACCTGTTCAGAGATGAGTGTAAATCCAAGGTCATTTCTTAAGATTTTTTTTAAAGCAACATTATAATTAACTCTAGCATTAAACATTTATCTAATTGCCCTTTCCAAGTAAACAATTCCTTTTATTTATTTATTTATTTTTTGAGATGGAGTCTCACTCTGTCACTCAGGCTGGAGTGTAGTGGTGCAATCTTGGCTCACTGTGACCTCTGCTTTCTGGGTTCAAGTGATTCTCCTCCCTCAGCCTCCTGAGTAGCTGGGATTACAGGCATGTGCCACCACACCCAGCTAATGTTTATATTTTTAGTAGAGACAGAGTTTCACCATGTTAGTCAAGCTGGTCTCGACCTCGTGATCCGCCTGCCTCAGCCTCCCGAAGTGCTGGGATTAAAGGCGTGAGCCACCATGCCCAGCCAACCATTCTTTATTCTCATCACAATGAAATAACTTAAACTATGAGAAATTACACAAACAGCCCAAACCACCAAATCCAATGTTGTAATGCTAGCTACTTGAACAAATTAAGAACACCCACATGAATTTGAATGATTTACATGAAACAATAATATTCTGTAAATTTAAAACATATCATTCCTTTTACATTAAAATAGAGAAATCTAGTATGTCCACTTTCAAACATCTAGGGAATAAATGAGAACTAAGCTTGTGAAGAAAAGAAGAGGAACACACAGAAAAACAAAAGCCAAATAAAGTCCCTTAATCATGTATAAACAAGACACTGGCTAGCTCAAGCAAACAGAACTGCACTTATAAATGGAGTCAGTCATTGGCTGCATGCAAACAATATATACTTATGCTAATATATTTTATTCTACTTTTATTTTTTATAAAGATATTTTTATAAGAGGGTCTCACTGCGCTCACTGGAGCGCAGTGGCCAATCACAGGTACAATCCCACTAGTGACCAGCACTGGAATTTTGACCTGCTCCATTTCTGACCTCCCTCTCCTGGGAGGTCACCATATTCATGCCAAACTTAGTGCAGACACCTGACCAGCGTAGTGCACTACAGCCCAGAGCTCCTGGGCTCAAGGGATCCTGCTGCCTCAGCCTCTCAAGTAGCTGGGACTACAGGCATGTGCCACCATATCTGGCTAATATATTTTAAATGATTATTTTTAAAAACTCTATCCTGTCTTATGATCTACCTAAAGAGAAAAGGAGAGCAATTAATCCTATGTGATCAGGAATACGGAAATCCTTGCAATTATTTCTTATAATGCTACCTTTCATGTATGTTTCAATATTTTTGACAGTCTAGAAAATAATAGCTATCCTAGAAACAAACATCAAAATTGTTAACTTGCTCTAGTCATATATAATTGTTATTGGTGATGACCAATATGTATGTATTTCTCTTCTTCATCTGCAAGGCTATATAAAGCATGCAAGTGAAAGACCTCACTGCACCAATTCATAAGTCTCTCCCAGCAGTGGGTTGAAAGGCTTTCTAGTCCATTCCCACTGAGAAGCAACAGCAGATAACAGCAAACACAGCTACACACTGTGGGACAGAGCATGAGAACAAGTCAAAAATAGCTGAGCTTGCTCCACATTCTTTAAGGAACTGAAATTTTGCAAAAGACAGTAATTTACAGAATTATTTTGAGAAGTTCAATTCTTTTGGAATTTTAATATGGCTCTAGCAGTGGGACATGGGAACTTGGATATTCAGAATGAAAATTACCTTGAGTCACTTCCTATAGTGTTATTCCCAACCATGGTTTTCATCACCCTCTAACAGTGCTACAAATTCTCTCAAGGACTTTAAAAAAAACCTCAAGTCCAAAGATACTTTTAATTCATTTAAATTTTTTTAAAAGTATGATATTCCAGGATTGAGGAAAGAGATATAAAACTCCACACCTAATTGGTGTTAAGTCCAATGAAGTTGGAAAATGCTGATTTATATAAATGAAAGAACAGAAAGACTCAGTTTAGAATGCTATTGCTTTGTTGAAGAACAATGTGTCTACTATACTCTGCCTCTATCTAGTCCATCCATGTACAACATATAAACATCTTCCATCTAAAAAATTTAAAAGTGCAATTCCTTGCTTTTAACATATAGCAATGCGTATATATTTATATACACAAGTAAGCACAAACATATTTTTCTATTTTGTGTGTGTGTGTGTATGTGTTAACTTCTTCTTGGAAATACCCTGAGAAAGTTTGAAAGAAATAAGGTTGAATTCTTCTAACACAACACTACTTTCTAACCTAAAGGTTTAGAGAAAGCCCTCTAATATCCAGGTTTGCTTATGGGTCACCTCCCACTTCTCCTGTAATACTCGTTGGTCTTTGCAGGATGCTGTCATCCTGACCAGAGGACAATCCAGACATGTAGACTAAGCTTCGGTAACATTTCCCAACCTCACACTGAATTGAACAGTAATTGTGTGAATGTGTGTGTCTTTGGGGCTGGGTTGGTAGCAAGGTCTTTAGGACTTAGACCTTTTCCTCACTTGCCTCATACCTGCATCCTTTCCACAGAATCAGAGAGTGAACTGGCCTTGTGGATGAGGTAAGTATGCTCCATGTATTCAGTTAGGTGCTGTAGGAAGCTGAGAGGCTCATTCAATATAACTTGCATCATGATCTTGGATAGTTGCTATTTAACCAGAAAATTGAAACTGTTATGTCCCATATACATAGCAAACAAACCTATTGTAATCTTTAAATAACATCTTCCTGGAAAGGACAGAACAGAAACTAGCAACCCATGAAATTTCATCAATGTTGGTTCAATTTCACAAAATCATTCCAGAGCACCCAATACCATAGAGTATATCCTTCTAGTCCTTGAAGGAGGAAACAAAAAGACTGCCCAAACATTCTCCTTGGCTTCAGGGAGCTCACTATCTGCTGGTGAGCATCAGTGGCTGGAGTGCAGTGGCATGATCTTGGCTCATTGTAACCTCTGCCTCCCAGGTTCACCCAATTCTCCTGTCTCAGCCTCAGGATTAGCTGGAATTACAGATGTGCACCACCAGACCTGGATGATTTTTTTTTTTTAATTTTTTAAGTAGAGACAGGGTTTCACCATGTTGGCCAGGCTGGTTTCGAACTCCTGACCTCAAGGGATCCGATCTTCCCACCTCGGCCTCTCAAAGTGCTGGGATTACTAGTGTGAGTCATAGAACCTGTCCTTCTATTTTTCAATAAAAACAGTATTTTTTTCTATTAAAAATAATTGGGAAATACATATCTGTCTTAGTATAAAATAATATTGAAATAAAAACATGAAAATGTCTCTTTAGTTCCCTTTTGCACTCCTCTCCCGAGAGACAAAACAACAGCAACACTGTGGAATACATACCTATGTATTTACACACGAATGCACACATACTCCTGATTTATATTCACATACAGATTTTTTTTTTTTTTTGAGATGGAGTTTCGCTCTTGTTGCCCAGGCTGGAGTGCGATGGCGTGATCTCAGCTCACTGCAAACTCCACCTCCCAGGTTCAAATGATTCTCATGCCTCAGTCTCCTGAGTAGCTGGAACTACAGGTGTGTGGCACCACGCTCAGCTAATTTTTTGTATTTTTAGTAGAGATGGTGTTTCACCATGTTGGCCGGGCTGGTCTCCAACTCCTGACCTCAGGTGATCTGCCTCCCAAAGTGCTGGAATTACAGGCATGAGCCGACCACGCCCAGTCAAGACTTGTCTAATGCACGGCATCAGCTCTATGTATTGACTCATTACACTTTCACTGTGTTTGGGGGTTCTTTTGGGGAGGGGTATTATACACATGTAAGGTACATACATTGAGTCTTTCAAGTTCTTTGTAATCACAGGATAGTGTCATGGTAAGATCACTGAACCGGATTAAGTTCCACTGCTGGGTTCACCATTTACTACCTGTGTAGCTTTGACAAAGTTAAACTCTGCGCCAGTTTCCTGATAAGTAAGTACTAAGTACTAATATAATAGTAAATATCATAAAACATAGTTCTGGGCACATAATGCTATATATGTGTCTGTTAAATTTAAAACTATGTCCATATATGGACACACCATGAACTATTTAATCATAAGAAAACAGGCATATACGGCTTTTTCTCTAAGTGGAGTTTCTAGTCAAAAGCATGCTAATTTCTTTTTTTCTTTTTTTACAGATACTACCAAGCTGAATGCTTTCCAAAACAGCTTTATCAATTTATACTTCCACCAACGCTGCATGACAGTCAACATCTCTGATGCTGAAAGAGGTGTATTACTTCCAATCTGTTCCTTCTGTCATGTTCATGCTTTCATTAAACTCATATTTAACTGAGCACCTACTCAAGTATTGTAGCACTCACTGATTTTCCACTCCTTCCAACTGCTAGAGTACCAAAATGTACAGCTCACAACTGAGCACTGGATCATAGATTAGATTCTATTACCTACTGTTATGGTACGGGTGGTAACCAGCTTATCTTGCTACATATATAGTGATACAATTCTCTGAGAAAGAGATATTATCTTATACTCCATCTATATCCCCCCTAGCACCTCATGGAGAGAGGGGAACATTGCAGTGTGCCCTACCCCAGATTTACCCTGCATTCTCACTGCCCCCTCAGTTTTCCCTTTTCACACATTTGTCACACACTTTCCGCCTCCTTCCTCTTTGAAGACAGAGGTCTTGCTTAATAATGCATGATGGTTAACACAGCTAAATGCTGAGTAAAAAGTTAGTTACTTTTGGAATATTATTCAGCGCTAAAAAGAAATGAGCTATCAAGTCATGAAAAGACATGGAGGAAACTCAGATGCCCATTACTAAGGGAAAAAAAGCCAATATGATTCCAATTGTATGACATTCTGGATAAGACAAAACTATGGAGACCATAAAAAGGTCAGTGGTTGCCCAGGGCAGGGGGAGGGATGAACAGGCAGAGCGAAGGGGATTTTTAAGGTAGTAAAAACACTCTGTATGGTACTATAATGCTGGATACGTGTCATTACATGAACATGGAACACCAAGTGTGAGCCCTAGTGTAAACTATGAACTTGGGGTTCACCAGTTCTAACAAATGGGCTCCCTTGATGAGAGATGCTGACAATGAGGAGGCTATGCACACGTGAGGCCGCGGAAATTTTTGAAATTCCATCTCGAAAAATTGCACCTTCCTCTCAATTTTGCTGTGAACTGAAAACTGCTTTATAAAATATAAGTCCTTTAAAAAATAAAATTAGGCCAAGCATGGTGGCTCACACTTATAGTCTCACCACTTTGGGCGACCAAGGCAGGAGGATCACTTGAGCCCAGGAATTTGAGACCAGCCTGGGCAGCAAAGTAAGATCCTGTCTCTACCAAAAAAAAAAAAAAAAAAAAAAAAAAAAAAAAAAAAAAAAAAAAAAAAAAAAAAAAAAAAAAAAAAA
>CAUYLG010020510.1:0-31501 GCA_963573385.1 Cacajao melanocephalus
AGGAGGAAGTCAAATTGTCTCTATTTGCAGATGAGATGATTGTATGTTTAGAAGACTCCATCGTCTCAGCCCAAAATCTCCTGAAACTGATAAGCAACTTCAGCAAAGTCTCAGGATAAAAAATCAATGTGCAGAAATCACAAGCATTCCTATACACCAATAACAGACAAACAGAAAGCCAAGTCAAGAGCGAACTCCCATTCACAATTGCTACAAAGAGAATAAAATACCTAGGAATACAACTAACAAAGGATGTAAAGGACCTCTTCAAGGAGAACTGCAAACCACTGCTCAAGGAAATAAGAGAGGACACAAACAGTTGGAGAAACATTCCATGCTCATGGTTAGGAAGAATCATTATCATGAAAATGGCCATACTGCCCAAAGTAATTTATAGATTCAATGCTATCCCCATCCAGTTACCTATGACCCTCTTCATAGAACTGGAAAAAAACACCTTAAACTTCATATGGAACCAAAAGAGAGCCCAAATAGCCAAGTCAATTCTAAGCAAAAAGAACAAAGCTGGAGTCATCATGCTACCTGACTTCAAACTATACTACAAGGCTACAGTAATCAAAACAGCATGGTACTGGAACCAAAACAGAGATATAGACCAATGGAACAGAACAGAGGCCTCAGAGGCAACGCGACACATCTACAACCATCTGATCTTTGACAAACATGACAAAAACAAGCAATGGGGAAAGGATTCCCTGTTTAATAAATGGTGTTGGGAAAACTGGCTAGCAGTGTGCAGAAAGCAGAAACTGGACCCCTTCCTGACACCTTACACTAAAATTAACTCCAGATGGATTAACAACTTAAACATAAGACCTATCACCATAAAAACCCTACAAGAAAACCTAGGCAAAACCATTAAGGACATAGGCATAGGCAAGGACTTCATTACTAAAACACCAAAAGCATTGGCAACAAAAGCCAAAATCGATAAATGGGATCTAATTAAACTCCAGAGCTTCTGTACAGCAAAAGAAACAATCATTAGAATGAAACGGCAACCAACAGAATGGGAAAAAAATTTTTGCAATCTACCCATGTGACAAATGGTTAATATCCAGAATCTACAAAGAACTAAAACAGATTCACAAGAAAAAAAACAAACCAATCCAAAAGTGGGAGAAGGATATGAACAGATACTTTTCAAAAGAAGACATATATGAGGCCAAAAAACATATGAAAATATGTTCATCATCACTGATTATTAGAGAAATGCAAATCAAAACCACATTGAGATACCACCTCACAGCAGTTAGAATGGCGATCATTAAAAAAATCTGAAGACAACAGATGCTGGCAAGGATGTGGAGAAATAGGAACACTTTTACACTGTTGGTGGGAGTGTAAACTAGTTGAACCACTGTGGAAGAGAGCGTGGTGCTTCCTCAAGGACCTAGAAATAGAAATTTCATTTGACCCAGCAATCCCATTACTGGGTATATACCCAAAGGATTACAAATCATTTTATTATAAAGACACATGCACACGTATGTTCACAGAGGCATTGTTTACAATAGCAAAGACCTGGAACAACCCAAATGCCCATCGACGATAGAGTGGACAAGAAAATGTGGCACATATACACCATGGAATACTATGCAACCATAAAAAGTGATGAGTTCGTGTCCTTTGTAGGGACATGGATTAATCTGGAAACCACAATTCTCAGCAAACTGACATAAGAACAGAAAATCAAACACCGAAATGTTCTCACTCACAGGTGGGTGTTGAACAATGAGAACACATGGACATAGGGAGGGGAGCATCACACACTGGGGACAGTTTTGGGGGGGTAGAGGAGGGACAGCGGGGGTGGGGAGGGTGAGGGGGATAACATGGGGAGAAATGCTGGATATAGTATACACCTAAAATAAAATTTAAAAAACCAAAAAATATTTTTAAAAAATCAGTTATTTACCTAATACAGCAAATGCTAAAATAATAATAATAAAAATTATAAAGCTTTTCTTAGCCTTGCAATTATTCATGTAAATCCATACAAGTGTGGCTAAGTCAAAAATTGAATATCAGCTAAGAAGTTGTGATTAATGTAAGTGGATTCCCAATTTTTCAATTTTCTTTATGTACTAATAATGTGAGAAAAATTACAGCTTTTTCTATGATCTTGCTTGAGGGAAGAAACTGTGTCAAACGTGAAAATGACACAATTTGATTCAATCAGTATGTTTTTTTATATTTTTAATTTTTTTCGGTATATACTGCATGAATATATTTATGGGGTACATGAGATGTTTTGACACTGGCATGCAATACATAATAATCACATCATGGAGGATGGGATATCCATCCCTACAAGCATTTATCTTTTGTGTTACAAAAATTCCAATTATACTATTTATTTTTAAATAACAAGTTATTATTGACTATAATCAGCCTGTTGTGCTATCAAATACTAGGTCTTATTCATTCTTTCTATTTTTTTTTTGTACTCATTAATCATCACTACCTTCACCTCAGCCCCCACACTAACTCAGTACCCTTCCCAGCTGCTAGTATATATCCTTCTATTTTCTATGTTGATCAATTGTTTTGCATTTTAGATGCCACAAATAAGTAAGAACATGTGATATTTGCCTTTCTTGCCTGAACATAATCATTATGTTATTTTACTTAATGCAATACTCTCCAGTTCCATCCATGTTGTAAATGACAAAATCTCACTCCTTTTTACAGCTGAATAGAACTCCATTGTGTATATGTACCTTATTTTGTTTATCCATTCATCTGTGATGGACACAGCTTACTTCCAAATCTTGGCTATTCTGAACAGTGCTGCAATCAATTTTAATTGCATGGTGTCATGCATTTCATCTATTGTTTCTCAAAAGTTGTCTCTATCCAGCATTTAGTTTCTTTGGTTTCCACTTTGACTGACATTAATATTTCCTCAAAAAATTTTGGGGAAGATTTTTAGTATGTTAATTTCTATTTCTATAAAACTCTTTGTGCATATATTGTGTATAGCTTTGTCTTTGTACTTTTTAATTGCATATTTATATACACATATATGCACATATATACACCAGTCCTGTGAAATAGGATAAACTTGTGGTATAGATTAAATAATTAACCTTTACCTTCCACACCAAAATATTTGTTTGGTCTGCTACCTTATTTACTTATTTATTTATTTTGTCTTTTGGGTTTTTCTTTGTTTTTTTCTATTTCATGATGAGTATTTTGTTTAGAACGTTATATTTTCCGGTAATACATGAGGTAGACATTTTAGGCCTGTTTCTTCTGGTTTTTTCTTGCCCCTTTTTTCCTTTTCCTTTTTCTTTTTTTTAAACTTTAGTTCAGGGGTACAAGTGCAGGTGTGTTACGTAGATAAACTTGTGTCATTGGGGTTTGTTGTACAGATTATTTCATAGCCCAGGTATTAAGCCTAGAACCCATTAGTTGTTTTTCCCAGTCCTCTTCCTCCTTCCACCCTCCACCCATCAATAGACCCCCCTGTGTGTTGTTCCTCTCTATGTGTCCACATGTTCTCATCATTTAGCTCCCACTTATAAATAAGAGTATGTGATATTTGATTTCATATTCCTGTGTTAGTTTGCTAAGGATAGTGCTTTCTACGAAATAATATTTTGACACCAGTGTCATAATTCTTAAAGCTCATTATGAAATGTCATTATTAATGTGTTCATTTATTCATTCAAAAGCATTTATTCACATGTACTATATGCACAGGATTTTGCTAGATGTTACAAATTAAATTTAAACTAAATATATCCAAATATTAAGGTATGTAATACTTTAACAGGGTATCTTGATTCACTCACAGTATAATAAAAGAACACAATAAGAACTAAAAACTAAAACTAAAAAGAGCTACTTTTAGTTCTTTTCCTCTATTCTACAATAAAATTGTGAGTGAGTTGAGATACTTACCATGTTAAAATAAAAAAGATTGATTTCATCAATGAATATATTTTTTAACTGCAACCCCATCTCTTTTTCTTTATTATTATTTTTTTTTGAGACAGATTCTTGCACTGTTGCCCAGGCTGTAGTGCAGTGGTGCGATCTCGGCTCACTGCAATCTCCACCGCCTGGGTTCATGCAATTCTCCTGCCTCAACCTCCTGAACAGCTGGGACTACAGGCATGCACCACCATGCCCAGCTAATTTTTTTGTATTTTAAGTAGAGACGGGGTTTCACCATGACGGCCAGGATAGTCTCGATCTCTTGACCTTGTGATCCACCCACCTCAGCCTCCAAAAGTGCTGGGATTACAGTCATGAGCCACCGTGCCCGGCCCCCATCTCTTTTTAAATTATATTATACTCAAATGATTTAGAGTGAGGATCTCTATTGTCTCCAAAAGAAAATTGAGTCTTCCAGAAGAAGGAATAATTGAGTGTAGATTTAGTATGGTGGGAGTGAGGGCACAAAATAGAATAGAGGATTGCAAAATCACAAAGCTGTTAATATTAGTGTGATGTGGGTGGGAAATAGCTAACAGGAACAGAAGATAATAGAAATCTGACAGAATTCTAAACATACTTCAATCTAAGAGCATTTCTTTTTTCCTCTTAGAAAACATTTCTGACCTCCAGAGTTTTGCTTACTTGTCATTTCTATCTATTCCTGTATAATTCTAAGGTCTTCTGATGACACAAGAAGAGGTCATTGAAGAGTGCTATTATTGATACGTTCATCCTGTGTTGCTTTGTTATTTCTAGATGTTGCCTTTTGTAGCATCTAATCTATCATCCTTCAATGTAAACACATAAAAATCAAACAAGGATATAGTTAAAATAATAGAAAAGGGAACAACTGGCTATCTTGGATTTATTCACTCTTCTAACAATGTTAAATAGCTCCTTATGATATTTGGAAGTTTATTATGGGAAGAAATTTTAACTAATACTATGAATGCATATGCATCAATTATGACAATGGATAAAGAAGAGGTTTCCTAAGAAATGGAGAGTTGAATCTATTATTCACCTTTAAGTGTGAGATCCCCAGGAATCTTCTACCACACAACTCCAAGAACACTGGAAGCCATTCATGCAGCATGTAGATCAGTGTTTTTGTTTTTCCTCTGGAAAAATTTAAAGTATTGAAAAAAGACCTATTAGCACAGAAAACCAAGAATATCTCCAATGAGGCAAAGAGGTGACTACAAAAGCATTCATCCTTCCAATTGATCTTCACATATCACCCAGAGTTTTGAAACAGCTTTCTAAAGCTGACTAGGTTTGAATTAGTACTCAGAGATCATCATGATTTGACAAATAGTTTCCAAATAAAAGATAAACAAATGCATGAAAATAAATGATTGAAACTTAGAAGTTACTGAAATATAGAGAACAGATAAGTACATTTATCTAAATAAAAATCCATTAATTTACCTTGACTCATTATGCTATAAATATAATGGTATACCATCATATGGATTAAGATGAATACATCTGCCAGCTCAATATCAATATTACCTTTTTGGTAGATGCTATCATTTTAACCCATAATATATTTTACATTTTCTGTGTCATTATAGTATTCTTTAATACTGAAAATATTGACAGGAAGAAATAATGAATAGCCTACATTTGGTGAGAACAGATTATAAACATTTTTTGTTTCAAAATACATTGTTGATATATTATTATCTCTTGATTTCATAGGTATTTATTAATGTGTTTATCTCAAACTCTTGGGACATGTTGTGTGTCTTGTTTCTTTTCTTTTCTTTTTTTTTTTTTTTTTAAATTCTGTGCTGCTCATTATAGTGTGACTGAGTGGACTGCTCTAAGACCAAAAATACTTGCAAGTAGAGAAAACTTACTCGAAACCATAACCAATTGCATTTAAAGGACAATATTATTTCTAAAGACTATTACTGTCCTTTATAGTGGCATAGAGTTGACGAACACTTTGTATCTCAATCTTCTCGCTATAAAATGTTTATACTAACATAAATTTCAATGAAAATTTAATGATATATTACAGTATTTCCTATATTCTCAAGTGTGTGAATATATGAAGAACTAAAAAAGAGCTACTTTTAGTTATTTTCATGTATTCTACAATATAATCTTTTATATGAAAAAATGTCTCAATGCTTAAATAGTTGTGTTCTGAGTCTATACAATAAATGTCTAAAGAAACAAAGTCATCAGCAAAACGAAACTTAAGGGCTAAGGCTGTGAAATCAGATCATTTTCAACTTGTCCTATCTCCCTGGCTAAAAAGATAGAAAAATATGAAAAATGTCCTGACTTCTTCTAATATTCTATTCCTCAGTATGAGAAAGAAGAAAAAAAATATGGCCTGCCTTACAGGGTTTTACAGATGACTAAAGCTGTTGATATATGAGTTAAGATACAGAATGCACCACATACCACAGTTCCTGTGTCATAATAAATGCCCAATAAAATCGAAGTGGTAATATGAAAATATTGAAGTCTCTTTATCTCTCTTAATGTCATAATACTGGATAATTTCCTTTCAAATGCTGTCAGGAAGATAATTAAGAATAATAATGTTGAATATCATTTCTCTTAGCGAAGGATGCTCCAGGAACGCAGAGATCCCAACACCTCTAAGTTCCAGATCTCTGAGTTCATCTTGATGGGATTCCCCGGCATTCACAGCCGGCAGCACTGGCTCTCTCTGCCCCTGGCTCTGCTCTACCTCTTAGCTCTCAGTGCCAACATCCTTATCTTGATCATCATCAGCAACGAGGCAGCACTGCACCGGTCTATGTACTATTTTCTGGGCATCTTGGCTGTGGTGGACATGGGCCTGGCTATCACCATCATGCCTAAGATTTTGGCCATCTTATGGTTCAATGCTAAAACCATCAGTCTCCCGGAGTGCTTTGCTCAGATGTATGCCATACATTGCTGTGTGGCCATGGAGTCAGGTATCTTTGTCTGCATGGCTATTGATAGATATGTAGCCATTTGTCAGCCACTGCGATATCCATCAATCATCACTGACTCTTTTGTGTTCAAAGCAACTGTGTTTATGGCACTGAGAAACAGCCTATGTCCCATCTCAGTGCCTGTGTTGGCTGCTCAGAGACACTACTGCTCCTGGAATCGGATTGAGCACTGTCTTTGTTCTAATCTTGGAGTCACTAGCCTATTTTGTGATGATTGGAAAATTAATAGTATTAACCAGCTACTTCTGGTTTGGGCACTCATGGGAAGTGACTTGGGTTTGATTATTTTATCACATGCTTTAATACTTCACTCTGTCCTGAAGCTGAACTCTACAGAAGCTGCATCCAAGGCCTTAAGTACCTGCGCTTCCCACCTCATCCCAATCCTTTTCTTCTATACAGCTGTTATTGTGATTTCCATCACTCATAGTGCAGGAATGAGAGTTCCCCTCATTCCAGTTCTACTCAATGTGCTACACAATGTCATTCCCCCTTCCCTGAATCCCATTGTATATGCGCTTAAGAACGAGGAGCTCAGGCAGGGCTTATATAAGGTGATTAGGATGGGAATTAAGAGCAACTGACACAGAGAGATGCTCACTTTTGTTATTTCCTCATATATTTATTCTTTATATTCACCAATAATTGCAAATGGCAGAAGAGCTTAGGAACAGAGAGGCACAGTGGCAGCATTTCTTGTGAGATAAGAAATTAGTGCCAATAATTGAATGTTACAAAAAAAGAGATGGACATATTATTTGAAAACTTTGAATGTCAAGCAAAAATATTCATCATAAAGATTTACATAGTGATATTTATTTTCTCATAGGATCTTAGGGAAAGCCAAGTGGAATATACATCTTAATTTCTACCCTACTTGCCTTTCCTAGAACTTCCATTAGTCATGAATAGAAGTGGCAAAGCAGAAATTCTGCCAGTCTCCTCCTTATAATGAGAAAATTTAAATTATTTGCATGTGTTGTAATTTTGAAAGGATAGTACTTATTTTTCTCATTTTGCTATTTCCTTTCTAATGTCTTATATATTGAAAAATTTGAATAGACATTTTTCTAAAAAAATATGCAAATCACCAACAAGTACACAAAAATGCTTAACCTCATTAGTCCTTAGGCAACAGACAAATTCATATCAAAGGCATAATATAATACCACAACTCCCCCTAATATGTCTGTTTTTTTTTTTAAAGAGAAGTTGCACATATTGGCAAAGATGTGGATGCATTGGAGCCCTTGTACATTTCTGGTAGAAATGGAAAATGGTATGATAGATGCAGGAAAAAGTTTGGCAAGTACTCAAAAAGTTAAACAGAATTACCATATGACTCAACTCCTAGATGTATACTCAAATTAATTGAAAACAGGTAAGATGTTAAAACAATTTCTTTCCAGGAATGTTTTTTACATCATTGTTAACCAAAAAGTAGAAACAACATATATATCCATCAATTGCTGAAAGGATAAGCAAAATAAAGTATACCCATAAAAGGAATTATTATTCTGTTACAAAAAGAAGTAAAGTATGGTACATGTTGCAACATATATAACTGTTGAAAACATATTAAGTGAAAAAAATTAGGTTCAGTTGTTCAACTCTGTGTGAATGCACTTATATGAATACACACAATAGTCCATAGAAACAGAAAGCAAATGAATTCTTGTCAGAGCCTAGGGATACAGGATGATAAGGAGAGACTGACTAATGGTTACTGAGTTTTCTTTTGAGGTGATGAAAGTGTTCTGGGATTACATACAGGTGATGGTTGCACAGCATTGTAACTGTATCTAAAGCCACTCAATTGTACATTTAATTTTCTTTTATTTTTAACTTTTGTGGGTGCATTACACACACACACACACACACACACACACACATACATTTATTTATTTATTTGGTAAATGAGATGCTTTGCTGCAGGCATGTAGTGTGAAATAAGCACATCATGGAGAATAGGGTATCCTTTCCCTCAAATATTTGTCGTTTGAGTGACAATTCAATTATACTATTTATTTAAAAATGTACAATTATTATTGATTATAGTACTCTATTGTGCTATCAAATAGTAAGTTTTCTTCATTCTTTCTATTTTTGTACCCATTCTTTCATTTTTTAATTTATTCTTTCTAACTATTCTTTTTATTCATTCTTTTTATTTATTCAAACTATTTTTTTGTACCATCTTCATCTCCCCATCCAGCCCTTCACTACCCTTCTCAGCCTCTGGTAACCATCCTTCCAGTGTGTCCATGAGTTCAATAGTTTTGATTTTAGATCCCACAAGTACGTAAAAATATGTGATGTTTGTCTTTCTGTGCCTGGCTTATTTCACTTAATATAATGATCTCCAGTTCCATCTATGTAGTTGTAAATGACTGGATCACATTTTTTTAATGGTAGAATAGTAGCCCACTGTGTATATGTAACACATTTTATTTTATTTATTCATTGGCTGATTATCAAAAGAAAGGAAAATCAATATATATTGAAGAGATGTCTGCACTCCTGTTTGTTGCTTACAATAGCTAAGATTTGGAAGCAACCTAAGTGTCAACTGTATATTTTTAAAATGGCTATAAAGGTTAATTTTATGTAATGTAACTTATATTGCCAAAAAAATGAAAAAATTTGTATTTAAACTGTTCTCTACATATATATTTGTTGCATTACTTCTTGTAAAATAAAAAACCATAGATGTCTAAGAATAGAAAAATGATTAAATAAATCATGTAAATATATTGGTGTATTTTTATTTCACCATAGTACTGCTGAATAACGATTCTTTGAATGTGCTTAATATATAAGGTCAATGGCAAATGACAGAATTTATGTTTAAATGTGTTATCCCAACTTTCTGAAACACATATAGCAGTTCTGTATTAAGAAATGTATCAGAAGTTACTTTGGCATTATACAATCTAATAATTCTATTTATGCCTTTGTAAACTCATCTTCATTTTTCTAATTAATAAAAATGTTGTACAGGCATTACTTTATAATCTAATTTAATAAGCTTTGAATCATTCATTGCGTTTTAATATTGTGATTATTGACATCAATCTTACTATATCCAAATTAAGGCAGCTAAATATTCCTATTTTAATATTTTTGCGTAATAATAACTAACTTTTGATGAATATCTACAATGCCATTATATTCATCATCAAACTGACTTATTTCTTAAATACCAAGATCCATGTTTGTTTTTTTTTTGAGATGGAGTCTCACTCTGTCACCCAGGCTGTAGTGCAGTGGCACGATCTCCGCTTACTGCAACCTCGGCCTCCCAGGTTCAAGCGATTTTCCTGCCTCAGCCTCGTGAGTAGCTGGGATTACAGGTGCAAGCCTCTATGCATGACTAATTTTTGTATTTTTAGTAGAGACCAGATTTCACCATGTTGGTCAGGCTGGTCTTGAACACCTTACCTTGTGATCCACCCGCCTCAGCCTCCTAAAGTGCTGGGATTACAGGTGTGAGCCACCACACTCAGCCCCAAGATCCATGTTAACTGGTGCATTTTTCAGAGGTTTTAGCCTGGGTTAGAGATTAGTAAGCACTCAATAGTTTGTTTTTAATAGCCATATGAAGCCATAAATGAATAAAGAAAAATATGAATTTGTGTATGAGTTATCAAAAACGTCTACACTTAAGTCCCTTCAACTTGTGTCCCACAAAGCCTTACACAGAAATACAACTCTGCAATAAATGTTAATATCTGAACTTTCAGCAAAAAGAAAATAATATTAAAAGCTTAGATTTATTATCAATCTCTCTCAAACCTACATTCCCACACAAAATTGCATATATACACATGCATATTAAGTTATTTATTATTTTTGTACCAACACATAGATGGTAAGAATAGAAAGCTTCCATTCTTTTTCTTTCTTC
Source organism: Cacajao melanocephalus (assembly GCA_963573385.1). Lineage (NCBI taxonomy): Eukaryota > Metazoa > Chordata > Mammalia > Primates > Pitheciidae > Cacajao > Cacajao melanocephalus. The sequence goes on from CAUYLG010020510.1 coordinate 10,846, forward strand.
TGGAAGGGTTGGCTTCATTCCCACATCAGCATCTGTGTGACCAAAGCTGTGAAATATTCATTTGAATACATAACATACATTTTCCTTTAAAGGTTCAGTTCAATAGCACAGATAAAGAGGTTTAGAAGTTGACAGCCAGGCCTGTGCTTCTATTGTGATGGTTTTTTTACCAAAACCCTAAACACTTGGACCAGATTGCATTCAGCTCACAGTTTTGACATCCAGAAATTAGAGGACATACAAAACAAGGATGGGGTAATGACAGGCTTCTTAAATCTAGTATTGGTAGTAGAAGATAAATTGGAGAGAGGCTTTGCTAAAGTGAACAGAGGATTCTAAAGTATATGAATTAATTATTATATTATCAGGAATTCGGATTTGATTGCATTCACCCACTTTGAAGGCACCTGGTCTGAAGTGTTGTGATCGGTTTATTTTGGGGGGAAAACGTTTATTTTCTCAACTCTCAGATTGAAACTCAGTGTAACTTTTAATGAGGATCATTTCTATCTGTATTTTCCATAACTATATAGGGATTATTTGTAGTGGCGGAATTCATGTATGAATTACCCTCAACCCAAGAGAAAAGATCTGGAAAATAGTTCCTGACTATGATTAGAAATCTGTTCTTTCTCATCTGCCCTCCACTTGTGCTTCAGAAGAGTCTAATCCATGTTTCATTTCTATAGAGACTTAGTTGTGACTGTGTTTTATTCATTTGAGATGGCAAACCGACTTGAATGAGCCTACCATGTTACTGAGAGAAGAATATGAGCTGTAAAGACTGAGGATGGCCAAGTGAGGAAATAAACTTATTGTCTCTGGTTTTGAGGCGAGAACAGACCACAGATGATATGAAAGTTGTACTTTATAAGAGAAATATCCATGTGCCAATATTACTACCTCAGGATACTCAGAACAAAATATGGGTTCATTTTATTTACAGATAAATTCAGTTATGATGCATTAAAATCATTTAAATTTTGTTTGAAAAAAGTTATATTTACTTTTGATTAATACTATATACTTAGTGTTGGTATGTGAGATGGGCAGGGAAGTGCTAGGTAGAGAAGGGTAGGGTCCCTGGTGAGGGCTCCAGCCTCAAGCCTGTGCCCGTGGACCAAAGTGAGAACAGGCACTCCTGCTTTCGCTCCCAAATGTTGCGTTAACCAAGACCACTCTGGTCCACTATGCCCCCATCCTGTGCCCATTAAAACCAGAGACCCTAGTGGGCACACACACAAGCAACTGGACATCAAGAGGAACAGAAGAACACACTGACAGACATCAGCAGACACTGGCAGGCCATCCAGGTGGAACGATGTGAAATTCAGTCAGGGGCATCAGAGGAGAGTCCAGCAGCTGGGCTCCAAGGGTAGACCTCCTTCCTACTCCATCACCCTTCTGGCTCCCATCCATCTCACTGAGCACTACTTCCACCACTCGATAAAACCTGCAGCTATCCTCCAAGCCCATGTGTGATCCAATTTTTCCAGTACCAAGAACCTAAGATGTAGAAAGCCCTCTGTCCTTGCAATAAGGCAGAGGGTCTAATTGAGCTGGTTAACACAAGCCACTGCAGAAGGCAAAGCTCAAAGAGTGCACTGTAACACACGCCCAATGGGGTTTCAGGAGCTGTAAACACTCAACCCTAGACAACGCCATGGGGTCGGAGCCCAAAAAACTCTCCCCACTACCTGCCCATCTGCATGCTTCCCCTAGGGGTTTGAGCAGGAGGGCACTCAAGAAGCGAGGCACCCATGTCTCATGCCCTGTGAGAAGGATTAGGGAATTCCTCCCATACACATTATCACCTTGGATCTTTAATTGAGAGACTCCTAAATGTATGAGATATATACTTCTCATGTAACAAGAAAGCCATTTTTTAGTAAACAAAACCATAAATATAAAAAGGACACAGGAGGGAGATAAATAGGTAATTTGCATCATATATAGGTGCTGTATTCTTTGGAATAAAGCTCAGGTCATCTCAGAGATATGCTTTCTGTTCTCAAAGTATGAGTATTCTTTCCTTAATTTCTCTACTTGCTTCTGTCACAAGGACACATGGGATTAAGAGGTGATTGTTCAACTGTATTCAGAGGGAGAAATGAATAATGATCTTATTTGATTAAGAATTTGATGTACACTAGTCAAACATTTATCAAAAATACATTTCAAAGCCTAACTTATTTTCACAGTAATCAATTATATAATTGTATATATGTATGTAGGTAAATATATATCTCCATATACATGTATATGACTTTTTACAGTTTTGTTTCCTTAATTTAAAAGAAATGTTCAAGTTGTAGTGTTGTATGCAAACATAAAGTAGAAATGTATTAGCCTGACATAAAGAAACTTGATGACAAATTTGGTATTCAGAGAAACACATTGTTACATTGTAAAGCTATATTTATTTTGTACATAATACAAATTACATGGCTTTTACTAGCTTTGAAATTATTAACCTTAAGTCTATGTCAGTGTTGCTAAGCAGAGATCAACTAATAAGCTGTGTGTAAGTGGATTTCCCATTTTTCAGTTTTCTACTATGGACTAATAAAGTGTGGAAGACAGTTTCAGTGTTTTCTGTTATTTTGCTTGTAGGAAACTCTTTCAGATCTGGAGATGACACAATTTGGTAAAATCAGCCTTACTAGCATCATGTCAACTATTTCATTTATTGTTTCTCAAAAGTGATTTTGATTCAACATCTACTTTCTTTGGTTTTTTACTTTGATATTAGTATTTCCTCCAAAATTTGAAGGTATATTTTTGCTGTAATTGTATGGTTTCTGTTTCCCAGAAACAATTGGCACATTATTTAGGTATGATTTTCTTTGAATATCTTTTATGTTGCATATATGTATATAATCACTGTGAAATACAGTCAATATGAAATATAGCTTGACTAATTTAACTTTATTGACCAAACCAAAACATTTGTTTTTCCTCCCATCTTACTTTTTGGCCTCTTCATTGAAATTTTCTTTGTTTTCTCTATTTTATGAAAAGATTTTATTATAAATTACCATTTTCTGGTGGTTTATGAGGTAGACATTTTAGTTCTGTTTCTACTGTTTCTATTCTACTTTGTTCATGCTTTCCAAGAAATAATATTTAGATAGCAAAGTAATAATTCTTAAAGTTTATTATGAAATTTCATTCATTCATTTGTTCAATCATTTATCTGTTCATTCATTTCAAAACATGTATTCACATCTGATATGTGCACTGTGTCTTGTTACATGCTGCAAATGTAAATATAAATATAATCAGTCTGAATATTAAGGGTTGTGTTAAATTGTGGCTGATATAAGACTATAAATAGATTTTGATATTATCATGATGTTAAAACAATAAGAGATTGTTTCCATAAACAAATATATTTCTTACATACAAGCCTGCCACTTGTACTGGTTAGGCTAATGCTAGCATCTGGTGTTTATTATTTTTGGTTTTTTCTTAATTGACAAGTACATATTAATCCTATACAACATGTCATTTTAAAATATGTATACATTATGGAATGACCAAATCAACCTGATGAACACATGCATTACTTCATATGTTTTCTTTCTTTTTTCTTTTTCTGGTGAGAACACTTAAAATACAATACATTGTTAATAACTATAGTCACATGTTGTACAGTAGATTCTTCCCACTCACCTGACATTTTGTAAACTTTGACCAACATCTTCTTGGACTTCCTTCTGTCCAGGCCTGCCATTTTTCTATTTATGCCATATTAATAGGATTTAGAGGGTTACTTTCTTCCCTCTCCAAGATAAGATTGTTTATTCTGAAGAAAGTGATGATTGGAAGTAGATTTGGTGGTGAGGTGGTGGGTGAGGACACATAGTAACCTATGATACAAACTACAGAATCAGAAAGCTGACTATATCAGTGTCAGGTAAGTAAGAGACAGGAAACAGTAACAAATAAGAATGCTGATCTGGCAGACTCCTAATCACACTTCAGATCTAAAAGCATTTGCCTTTTCTTCTTAGAAAATTTTCCTCATCAACAGCCAAAGTTTTGCTTGGTTGCTAGTTCTGCCTTCTCCTGTGTGACTCTAAGATGTTGTGAACACCAGAAGAGAGCTTTGAAGAGCACTATTAACATGTTCACTCTGTGTCGCTTTGTTATTTCCAGAAGCTGCCTTCTGTGTATCTAATCTATAATCCTTCAGTGTGAATATATAAAGTATCCATAAAAGCTTTTGCTTATATGACTTTTATCTATAAATACTAACTGTATTCAAAATTGAGAGAAACTTTACAAGTATTTATTAATTTATTATAGAATGATAATACATTACATGTCACGTAAACACATTTTATATAAATTAATGATTTTTCAAAAAATTAGTGAGAATAATATTGTTTTACATTTTAAAAGAATTTTAATGCTCAATCCAATAGGCAACAGCTATATTACCTTATCTGCTTTTCCGCACTGTCTGTTGAAATACAATTGGTTTGTTTAATGTGTATGAGAAAATATGACTTCATATGGCTATATAGTTGGAAAAGGAATGACTTGGGTTTTTAAAACACTTTTTCAAATAATTTTGGATCTTTTTTGATACTACACAAAATTTGACTTGCATTTTGTCAGAGCCTAAAATACAAAGACAAACACATACCTAGTGCTTTCAAGTACAACACGTTGTAGTATGGAGTAAACAGATATGTAAACAAGTAAACTTCTAAGTGTGTTCTGATAATATAGTATATCTGACAACCAGGAAGAGGTAATGATAAGTTCTATTTTAAACTTTAGCTGAGTTGATAAAAATATTCAGAAATATGGGAAATGAAATAATTAACAAATGAAGCATGAATGAATAAATCAATGAATCAATGAAATAATCAATCATTTCACCAATTGGTTGACATTTAACTGGGAAAGGCATACCATATACCAACTAGCTCCTGCATTGACTTCTGGAATACTCAAGCTTAAAGTAAATAAGACTTGTCTGTCCATTCTAGGAACTCTGGTGACATTGGATGTCTTCTTAATTGAATATACAAATAAAACTATTTTTAAAAATTAATTCATAAACCTAATTTTAGCTTCAAAGACTGACCAGGCTGCAACATGTTCTATAGGAAAGATTATCAACATAGACAAGACACTTAAGGACTCCTTTAAAGGATAAGAATATATCCTAGATGAATATTAGATAAAAGTTGTATGAGTTCATGCCAACAACTTGATTAAAACTGGCCATGCAATTTTTGTCTGTCCGTGCCTGGCCTATTTCACTTAACATACTGATTTCCATCTTCATCCATGATGCTGCAAATTACAGAATTTTTTCATTTTTTATGATGGCATAATATTATATTGTGTATATATGCCACATTTTCTTTATCCACTTATCTGTTGATTTCATATATTGGCTATTGTGAACAATGTTGCAATAAAAATGGGAGTGTAGGTATCTGGTATCTCTTCAATATATTGTTTTCCTTTTTTTAGAATATATATTGCTGTTCCCATTTATGTGGAAGATAAAAAGATGATACAGTTAAAAAGAATAAGACATAGTGTTCAATAGTACAGTAGGGTAACTGTAGTTAACAATAATTTATTATATGTTTCAAAATAGCTAGAAGAGAATTTGAATGTTTCCAATATAAAGAAAAGACAAATGTTTGAGGTGATGGATATTCTAATTACCTCCATTTAATTATTACACATTTTATGCATGTATCAAAATATCATGTGTACCTCCAAAATGTGTAAAATTATTATGTACCAATTTAGAATATTTAGAAAAATAATAATATGTGATTTTTAGAAACCACCATTCTACTTTTTACTTCCATGGACTGAACTAGTTTTAGCTATTCATAAGGTTTATGTATTTTAAAACATTATGTTATATATGACATATTTAATTTTATGTGTCAATTTAAATAAATTGAATTAAATTCATTTTTTTTAAACTGGCAATGGACAAAAATTAAGGGAAAGGCACTGAGATATACATCCAGAATGGGCTATAAATTTTCCCAAAACAGTTTCAGAAAACATATACTGGGAGAGATAATAGAAAATGTATGATACTACACATGAATAAATGTAAAATATCCCACATAAGTTTCTTCTTTGTTATTTTTTATTTCTCTTTCTTCCATCTGAATTAAGTTGTCTTGTATCAACCTGCACCTTTATCACCCTGGAAGAACTTTATGACACTGTCTCGTATCTGTTTTGTCTTTACTCCGTAAACAATGGGGTTTAGAGTTGGTGGAAGAAGAAGATAAAGATTAGCCACAATAATGTGAAGAGAAGGGGGAATTGTGTGCTCCCCAAAACGATGGGTAAAGAAAGTAAAGAATGCTGGAACATAGGTGATGATGATGGCAGATATATGAGCAGTGCAGGTGCTGAAAGCCTTCTGCCGAGCATCTGATGAGGAGAGGCTGATCACTGCCTGGAGGATCATAGTGTAAGAGACAGATATACAACAAATGTCAAACACTCCAATCAGGAGAGCAACCATTAAACCATAGATTACATTGACCTTGATGCTGGCACAGGACAGCTTTACCACAGACATGTGGTCACAATATGTGTGGGAAATGATATTGCTTTGGCAGAAAGGCAAACGCTTGACCAAGAATGGGAAAGGAATCATTAGCAATGCACCCCTCAGGAAGGTGGCAAGCCCAGCCTTGGCAATGATAGGGTTGGTGAGTATGGTAGCATAACGTAAAGGGTAGCAAATGGCTATACAGCGGTCCAGAGCCATGAGCATGAGCACACCAGACTCCACACCTGTGAACCCATGAACAAAGAACATCTGGGCCAAGCAAGCATTGAAGTTAATTTCTTTGAGACTGAACCAGAAGATGCAGAGTGCATTGGGTAGAGTGGTGGTGCAGGTAAGGAGGTCCATGAGGGAGAGCATGGCCAAAAAGAAATACATCGGACGATGTAAGGACTCCTCATAATAAATGAGGTACACAAGACCAAGATTTCCCACAATGAGATGATGTACATTGTGCAGAGTGGGAGGGAGATCCACACATGTACTCTTTCCAGAGCTGGTATTCCATTAAGAATAAAAAATTGGGGAGCCACATATGAATTGTTGGAAACCAGCATAATGAATTAAATACAGGCATTCTATTTTTCCAGAAGTTTCATCCTGAGGAGGAAGAATTAAGAAACAAATTTCACTCAAATTTGCCTTGCAAATACAAACTGAAATTCAGAATAAAATTAAGGTTAAAATGGCACCAAATCCACACAACATACATTTTTCTCAGTATCACATTACACCTATTTTAAAAGTGACCACATAATTGGAAGTAAATCACTCCTCAGCAATTGCATAGCATTTCACAGGTTTAAGTAAAACACTGGTTGGCTGCTTGTTTGTTATTTTCATCCTTTATTCCTTCCTGTCTCCATTGTTAAGCACAATTATTGGCTTAAAAGAGGTTTTTAATACCCATTTTTAGACTGCATTCTAGCCTGGGAAATAGAACAAGAATCCCGTTCTCTCTCCCTCTTTCTCTTTCTCTTTCTTTCTCTCTTACATTCTTTTTTTTCTTTCTTTTACTCTTTCTTTCTTCTTTTCTCTCTTTTTCTCTCTTTCTAAAAAATAAAAAAAATAAAAAAATAAAAAAGGAGAAAGGTAAGTTTTGCAAATGTAGGAAGTTTTGTTTGAGGCAAGTTAATGAATTGCATATTAGAAATTCCAGTGGAAATGTCAACAGGATGGACAATTGGATGGAAAAGTGTATTTCAGGTGAGGTTCAATGCTAGAGAAATAAATTTGAGATCACTGGAAATTTGGAATTCTTTAAATCTATGGAACTGGATGAAATTGCCTAGTGAGAGGGTGTAGAAAAAAGAAGAGGATCCCCAGCTACAAACTCTGAGACTTTCCAGTATTTCAAATCTAGCTGAGAATAAGGAGCCAGCAGAGAAATGGCCAGTGAAGATGGAGGAAAAACCAGCAGAGTGAAGTATCTGAGAGCCAAATCCAGAAAGGCTTTCGAGGACAGAAGGGGTCACTATGGCCAATGCTGCTGAAAAGTCTCCAAATATAAGAGTAAAAGTGTTACTGTTGGATGTGAAAACATGCAAATCATTGGTGATCTCAGTGTGCAATCTCAGTGGAAGGTAAGGTGGCAGAAAGCTTTCAGGAATTAGCTGAGGAGAAAATAGAAGGTAATAAAATAGAGAAGAGACTATAGACAACCTTGTTCAATAATTTTCACTGTGAAGGGGGTAGTATAAAGGGATAGTAGTGAGTAAAATTTCAAGAAGTTTTTTTTTTAGTGCACAAACCTAAAGGTTTTTTAATGCTAATGAAAATGATCAAATGGAGGAGGAAAAGTTAATAATGCCATAATTACAGAGGTACATTTTTAGAAGGCTGAAACATGGTGGAGGGTACAGTGGAGACCTGGGCTTTGATAGGGGGACAACATCTTCTATTGAAACAGCAAGAAAGGCAGAGATTACAAGTAGTAATGCAGGTAGATGGATATATTTTGTGTTGGTAAGATGGGGGAATTTCTGTTTGATTGCTTCTATTTTAATCAGAAAAGGCAAAGGTAGAATTTCAAGTATGGTTAACTGAGAAAATAATGGAACAAATCACACACACAAGCACAAAATCTCTAAGGGTATATGCTAACTTCAAACATATATAAAGAAGAGTGTTGGTAAATTCTTTAGTGGGGTGCATTTAAAATCAATCAGTTAGATATTACACTGTAGCTTTTGCAGCATTTGGCAAAACCAGTAGATGGTGGTCTTAAGTTGCAAGTTGCTTTTACACTAACACCTGTCAGCATGTGAAATAACTACTGCTTTCTACAAAATGTCGAAATTCACTTTTCTATTCATCAGATGCCATAAATTGGATGAAGGTGACACATGAGAGCATTCTGAGGTGACATGTTAACTGTTGTTTATTTTTCAAAAGCACTGTTCTGAAAGAACACACACAGAAAATTCATCACAGTACTTTAAAACTATGCAGTGCTTTTATCAGAAACAGATATATATGGCTTCATCTATTGTTTATCTTTTCTTTGAAAATTAAAAAAATTGATTTCTGATTTAGAATGCTGTCTGTTGGAAGTCTGAAAAACCAAGAGCGACTCTAAGCTACAATACCTAAATAAGATATTCACTTAACATTCTCTATTGTTAAATGCACTTTTGAAATTCAGTTGCAAGAGTATTATAATACTTTGTAATTATGCAGACTGGCTAGAATTAAAGACTTTGGAAATTAATTTTGAGTTGAAATATTAAATTAAGTAGAATGTTTTATCATAATGGCATAATTTAAAACCAACTAAAAATAGCATTAATAATAATCATGATTGCTCTCCTTTCATTAAAAGAAGAGATTTAGTACTAAATTATTAAATGATCAAATTTACGGTGCCCAAGTTAGTAAAGATTTTGTAGTAGTGTAAATCATGCTACATGATTTCTGTCCAGTGACTATAGCAAATTAGTCACTACAGTAAATTTCAGAGGGTGTTAATAATACACTTCAATGTTAGAAGCTTTTGGTAGAATGATACTGCATGCATCCTTGGGCATTCAAATATTCCGTTTTTTTTCTCCCAACGGTGTATTATATAACTGTCATGGGTAGTACCAAGGATGGACAATTACACCTTAAACAACAGAAAAGGATAAGCATTTTTATTTTTATAAGCCAACAACTTTGTGAGATGTGATTTCTGCTTCCCAACATTAATCTTTGTCTTCTTTCTATTCAACAGTCTTCTGCTTTTACTCTGAAATTGTACTATGTTCTAAGCAGAACATATGTTGCTCATTTTCCTTAGTAATTCTTAGATCAACTGAATTTAAGAGAATTCTATAAACCCACAATGGCTAGAAATGATTACTTTTAGATTTTAGTTAAAATCATCCTAATATACACACTTTATTTTTTCATAAATGAATAAACTGTGCTAATATAAAAATTGTGACATGGTAAGCAATCTAAAATAGAAAGCAAATACACACCAACCTCTTAAACACTTGAACAATGAGGGTGAGGTAGGCAAATTAAGTAAAGGGATATTTGCCGTGTTTTTTTCCACATATTTCTTAAAGAAAGGGTTTATAGATGTTTTAAAGTATATATGTACTATAGATTTGTGTTTAATATCTTTGAATGTCTCCTACTTCTTTAGTCATGAATGTAATTTTTAGTATCTGAATCATATTTTGGAAAGTTATCAGATCTGGGAATCTCCAGTCACATGAGATTACAATTGACTGATACACATGTAAAAATGTTGTGACTCACTCAAGTAAATTTTTAAAATTTTAATTCTTTTCTAGTATAATAATCATTGTCAATAAGGGATTTGTACTACAAAGAATATGTGTTACATATCTGCTAATATATAATGGAAGTTTTGTAAAGTTGTGGGCAAATATTTCACCTCACCAAATTTGCCATTATAGAATAATTTTTGAGACTGTTAGAATTATTTTGGAGTGGGTTGTTAATTTAGGGTATACCAGCCATTTGTAACTTTTCTTTGACATCATAACATTTTGACCATGAGTTCTTTACCCCTAAATCTTTAGCATTACCCCTAAAACATTTTGGCACATGAGAATACATGTGTCAAATGTATTCTCTGTATTTCATGAGAGGTTTTTTTTTTTTTTTTTAATATGGATTAAAGATGGTATGGTACAAAATCCAAGTAGTGCACTCTCCTTCACAAGGCTTTGAGGTGTCATTAACCAGAGGCTAGTTATTAATAGTCACACATTCTTGGTCATTTATTTAGCATGTTTATAGCACTTTACAAAGTGCTATGTTAGTGAATTCAATATAATTGGTATATTTATAACCTCAAACTCACTATAGTTTGAGATAATTGTGTATATGTATTTTTGTAACGTATTAATTCCACAGCCGGGATATTCAGTGGAGAACCACATATGTCATATTAAGACATTTAATTAGACTCAGGAGTCAAACAGACATCTGAAAACATCTATCGACTCATTAGTACTGTTACAGTAGCTCCTTTGGCTTTTATATAACTCAGGAAATAGGAAATCATAACATCATAAATAGTGTTAATCTGAACCTATGATGTAGCCAGAGCAATTTTAAGCCGATCATTTCTCACTAGGCTAATACTAGTCAAGTCTCTTATTCAGAAAAGTTTTTTTTTTCTTTCTTCTTCTTTTGGCTATTCAGTGGCCAATGAGGTGTAATAAGTTTTAGCAAATTGAGGCTGAGGTCTCTTAGGTTAGCTTTATTCTTTGCTGTAAATTACAGCAGCTTTATAACCGCTTAACACAGCTCTTGAATCAAGAAATGTCACACCTGAATTTTTCTGTTCAGGCTGAATGACTGGCATGTGTGTGTGTCTGTGTGTGTGTGTCTGTGTGTGAGTGAGAGAGAGAGAGAGAGAGAGAGAGAGCACCCTTGGAATTGAGGATTAAAACTGCTGCTCTCAGATTGTCAAACTGATTTATATTTTAACTGTTGGGCAGCTGAAGTGGCAACTAAATAGAATCTTAATAGACTAGCATTTTCCCACATTTTTTTCTCTTTGCAGATTATAATTTGGTAAATTATTAAATATTTTAATTGTACTCTGTATTCCATCTTTGGTTGACACTGAGTTGAACTTTGGATTTTGGATTTTATTTTGTATGTCAGGCTCAAAACAATGAGGTGTGACTTGAATGACGTGCTTCTCAAACCTTGCATCTGTTATTTTAAACACAGGAAAGCCAGGCTCCACTATGAGAAGGCCCCTCACTTGCTAAGCAGCTGGCTTAGGGAGGGAGACACTGACAGCAGAGGGAACTGGGGTAGGAGATTCTCTTCTCTTAGCAGCTTTCAATAGGTCAGCAAATCGGAATTATTTGCTGTTTTCCTTCTTTCCCTGTTAACATGTCATTACAGAATGGGGTGTTTTTCCCCCAGACTGTATTAGCAGAAACAGAAAAGTAATTAATACGTAAAGTACCAAATATGAAATATTACTCTGCACAGAGGCATTTCACACTTCATTGATTTCATGAGTAGGCCAGAGGTGCCAGAACAATAATTGATATGTTGTAAGAAAAAAATTATTATGCAAGGTCAGCAGCATTTGAAGACTTTACAAAGAAGAGGCATTAAAAGATATTCTGAAACTATTTCTTAGAGCTTTACATTGGGATTTAAATGAATATTTGAAGAAATACACAGATTTTCTATGAGAAATTAGTAGGAATTTTTCATGTGTTAGTATGCTGGTGTATACAAACATAATATATATCAATATACTGGCATTTTAGAGAAAATATGAATAAATACCTGTGGATAAATTTGTGTGTGGATTTATGCTTCGCTTTACAGACATCATTATTTACATTTCTGAATTTTCAATGAAATAGCAAGATTTAAAACTCAAATTTATTCTATATTATTTAAAAATTTCTAATTAATACATGTTTGTTCAAAAAAATCATTTATATTTCAGAAAATCAAGAACAGAAACCTTAAAATAAAATCATTCATAATCTTACCATGCTGATATAAGATGTTGATATTTTGGTATATACCATCTTAAGACTTTCTCTCTATGAAAATCAGGATACTGTAATATTGTCTTCAGTATGATTTTTTCACCTAAATGATTTTTCTTTATGTCATTCAGTATTTTTCTACAAAATTTTTAATGGCTACATAACATTCCACTGGTATGATGTATCATAATATATTTAAACAATCTTCTGTCAATGGACATACAAATAAGTTTTTAATTTAAAAAAATTGCAATGTATATCACTAGAACTGTATCTTCATAATGCCCTTTGGTACATTACTAGAAATGAAATTTTGATTGCTTTGGCAGACATTGCCAAATTATCTTCCAGAAAGGTGTCTCAGTTTATTCCCAACACAATGTCAATTTTAAATTCACTCTCAGTTGTGATTATAAAGCTCTTCTTGCTAATCTGCCTTCTACATAACTCTGATATCATGTCATAAGTAATGGATTTTTCAGGATAAATGGAAGACAATTGAGAGAAAATCTCAAAACAATTTCAAAAGCAAAATATCTGCAGTGATTGTCTTAAGGCCAAAATAAGCAAATTCATTTAACTTCATACTTTTATCCCAAATTGGAAAACTACTAATAGCTCTTATTTACAGAGTGCTTACCATGCATCAGTGATAACTTTGCAATAGTCCTATGTGCTTTACATCAATTATCTCAGTTTTTTTATCCTTACAAAATTACCCTGTGAAATATGTTTTTGATGTTCCTTGTGAAGAAAAAGCCAGACTCAGACAATTCATAAATAAATTTCCCAGTCACACAGCTACTTGGTGGGAAGCTGAGATTTGAATCCAGAACAGTATGATTCAAAAGATTATATTTCAGCTGCTAGAAGCATCATAAATTTGTAGTTCTGAAAATATTGTACCTCAAAATAGTACACATTGTAGCTCATTTGTATATTTGCAACAGCAACATTTTACCTCAATTTATTGTCATTTGGTATTACGATTGAAGATATCTGCTTGGATAAACTTTGGATTTTTACCACCTGGACCTGTGATAACAAACAGTAGGTCTCTCATTTCTCAAACACAAGGTGTTAGGAAGGCTGCTGCTGGGTTGGCAGAGGAGGTTCTCAGCCGTTCTCAGGGCATATGGCTCTTTAGGGTAGAAAGCGACCACTAGGCCCTTTCTTTTGCTCTCCTTTTCTCACAAATTGTAGTTTAGGTGATAGGTATTCTGACTTTCTCGTTACTCCCTTTTTGAAGGTGAATTTGAAGTGATATAAAGAAGCAAAAGGCCAGGAAACTGACAGCAGAGAATGTTGGGTCTCTCTGGGAAGGTTTCCTTGGCCCCAAGATTTTAAATTCAAAATTGGACCAGAAGCTTCTGTAGCGGGATGTTTCTCTGGTGACACAGTTGTGGGAGGGTGAGGATGGGGAAATGGGAAGAAGATATGGCATAGATAATACTCAATCCCAAATGTAATGGAACTTAGAACAGAAAAAGGAAAAGGGTGTGCTCTATTCCGGATATGAAGCTCAAAAAGTAACATCATTAGGGCCAGAAATTGTCCTGTTGTGGCATTCCAAAAGCATATGAGCCTCTGTCCCACTCATTATGAATCTTTATCCTTTCCTCTCCCTCTGCTCTCTCTCTCTCATCAGCAGGCTAAAGAGAGGATACATCTCTCGCTTAAGCTTGGGGCTTTTTGGCACAAAGCTTGATTGTCTCGGTTTCTTCTTGGCAGATTTAAATTGTTAGAGAAATGAAACTCGTTTGAAAACAGTAGGCCCTGGCAGGCGCTCTCCCAGGCATTGCCCAGGACTCCAGGAACAGTTGTCAACTGACTGCATGGCATTTGTCTAGGTTGGGTTTGATCTTAGTCTCAGATCCCATATGGTAAGAAATAATTCTGTTTTAAAGTTTTGTGTATGATTGAGGTCAGAAGAGGGAGAGAGGTTGCTGCATATGGAGTTTGCAGATTTTTTATACTGAAATTAAGATTTAATGAAGATGGGAGAGTAAGAACAAAAATTATTTGCATGAAAATGAGACAAAACTGAAAAGGTATTTTTCTTTTCTCTGAACATAAATCTGTATTTGACTATTAAATTCCTTAATTTTAAGATATTTCTATCATTATGGAAGTACAAGAATACTGACAACTAATATGTATATACAATATGGGATGTTAAAAATTAAAGCACATTTGCATTTATGACTGAGTCTGAAAATAACAATTTCTAGTAGTATTTGTTCTTATATAATCTATTATCCAAGTTTTTGGTTTATTTTACAAGAGCATGTACAGCACCATATAAAGAATCTGGGCTAGGTGCAGTGGTTTACACCTGTAATTTCAGCATTTTGGGAGGCTGAGACGAGAGGATTGCTTAAGGCCAGGAGTTGGAGACCAGCCTGGACAACATATTGAGACTCTGTCTCTACAAAAAACACAAAAATCAGCTGGGCATGGTGGTGTGTGCCTGTAGTCCCAGTTACTAGGGAGTCTGAGGCAGGAGGACCACTTCAGCCCAGAGGTCGAGGCTGTGGTGAGCTATGATGGTGCCTCTCTACTCCAGTGTGAGCAAAAGAGTGTTTGTCTCAAAATTAAAAATAAAAAAGAATTGGGCTGGGCACAGTGGCTCACGCCTGTAATCCCAGCACTTTGGGAGGCCGCTGAGGTGGGCAGATCACCTGAAGTCAGGAGTTTGGACCAGTCTGACCACATGGAGAAGCCCTGTCTCTACTCAAAATACAAAATTAGTTGGGAATGTGGCACATGCCTGTAATCCCAGCTACTCGGGTGGCTGAGGCAAAAGAATCGCTTGAACCCAGGAGTTCGAGGTCACGGTGAGCCGAGATCACACCATTGCACTCCATCCTGGGTGACAAGAGCGAAACTTAATCTCAAAAATAAAATATAAAATAAATAAGAATCTAGTAGGCAATAATATGCTTAATGGTTCTGATGAAACATATTATAGAATATTTTCAAGTTTTCCTTAAGACTTCCAATAGGACATAGTAATAGTAAATAATTGAAATAGAAATACCTTCCCAAAATTTGGGATGTTGGTAGATAAGCATAAATTTTTGAATCAGTTTCTAGTTAAATCTATACTGTAATTTGATTGTGCAATTACAAATTTCGTCTTATTTTCTCCATCTCCACACCACTATTTGGAAAGAAAGATGACTACTTAACAGCTGGAACTGTGAATACAGAATAAATTTCAGAGCATCTAAATGTGTGTGCTGCTCCAATAAATATTTTAGACATCAGAAACAGTTGGTATTGTCAGCCTCTAAGTCTCAGGTATATTTCCTTGGTTACTTTGACCCTTCTCTTTGACACAGTCTCTTCTTATTTCAGAATATCAAAGACACAAATACTAGGCAGGCCCTTTTCACAGAATCAATTTAATATAGACTAACATGAATGATGATACACAAAGAACTATTAATAAGAACTTTCTATATCTGGTGGTTCATGGGTTAAACTCAGTTGTCACCCGACATCTCCAAAATGATTTTGACCTGGATTTGTTCCTTATACATATGACCATCTCCTTCCATTAACTCAGGTTAAGTAGAAGCTAAAACAGAATAGACTAAACCAGGAGTAGAGCACCAATCTGATTAAATCTAACAATTTGTACATCTGTGCCTGACTTTCATCACTTCTTATGATTGTATATAAAGTACCTGCTGTTGAATGAGGGATTAAGCACATTCCAATTATTGATGCTTTTTAACTTTACAGATGTCAAAGGCATTCCTTCAACCTGTTCACTTCCAGAGCAAGGCTTTTCCAGATGGGAATTAGAAAGCAAGATTTGACAAAATCTGCTTCTCTGTTACTCAATACAAAGGAATATTACCGTAACACTCCCATTTCTGTTAATCCATTCATTTCAGGTTTGATTTACCTTTTTTTGCTTTGATCTAAAAATCTCTGTGGCTTTATAGGATTATATGTTGCTATATTCAGGTTTTGAATGAATCACACTGTATTCATTTTTAATATGATTTTTCTGATTCCAAAGCCAGGATTAACCTGTTGTTTTTGATTAAAAAGATGCTATGTTTAGATTTCAGAACAGTGTTAAATTTCTCTGGTTATCTACTGTTTTTCTTCTTTCTAAATAGACAAAATAAATTATTTGTTATCTATACTGATGAAATAAGTGGAAAAGTGTAGTTTCTTAAAGAATTTAAATATTAATACTCAATATAAACTGTTGTGTAAATAAGAGCGAAAGATTTTTTTAGCACTGTGTTTTGCATTTCCTCTGTTGATTCTTGCTAAATTGTGATTACTGAAGTAGACCTCATTTGAACCACAGGAAAGAGAAATTTTGGTGACTGGTCATGTCATAGAAATTAGCTTTTTTTTTTTAATCTTTTTTTTTAATTCCCTCCGCCCCAGTGAAATTAGATATTTTTTTAAATGGTTACCTTGATATTTAAAAACAAAGGGCAAGACTCTGCTCTTCCCTCATTTGGTACTGCCAACTTTTCTTCACTCTACTAAAATTGTATGTGAAGCAGAAAGTTACAGTAGAAAATCCTAATATTACTTTGAAGAATAATAATATAGTAATGGCAGAATCTTAGAGATGCTTACAATGGACAGACACTGCTCTAAATTCTTTACCTATATCAATTCAATTAATTCTCACAAAGCATTTGGAAGTTGATACCATTAGGAAATGAGAGCAGAAGTGAAGAAAATTACTCAAGCTTATATGGCAGAAGCATGGTTCAAACTTGGCAAATCTGGTTCAAGTCCATGTTCTTAACCACTATGCTAGTTATGTTTACATGGTCAACCCAGAAAATATGTAAAATGAATTAAATTCAATCTAATGAGAATGTGGTAATGAACATAATGTAAACATAATGCTAGTTATGTTTATGTGGTCAACCCAGAAAATATATAAAATGGATTAAACTCAATCTAATGAGAATATGGTAATGAACAAACAAAAAATCGAATGACCAACTGGTCCATTATTTTCTCCTCCACAAACTTCCTTTTTAAAAGTATGCTATGGTTTAAATGTGCCCCTCAAAATTCATGTGTTGAAAACTAAATTCCCAGTGCAACAGTGTTAAGAGGTGGGAACTTTAAGAAGTGATTAGATCATGAGGTCTCTGCCCTCCTGAATGGATTAATGCCATTATCTCAGGAATGGATTAGTTATCTCAGAAGTGGTTTTCTGATAAAATGATGAGTCTGACCCCTCGTCGCTATTGCTCTCAAAACCTCTTTCACCTTCTTACCTTCATGGGATGATGCAGCAAGAAGGCCCTTGCAAGATGCCAGTACCTTGATATTGAATTTCCTGGCCTCCATAACTGTGAGAAATGAATTTATTTTATTTATAAATCACTCATCTGTGATATTCTGTTATAACAAAACAAAATGGACTAAGACAAAGTAGAAATTCCAGATACGGGTTCCATAGTACATCAATGCTGAGCTCATTTCTAAATTTTAAGCACAGCTCATCTGCCAAGCTGCTAAGGTTTTATCCTATGACTCATAAGCCCTTTGAACACATTACCACAGTGTTCTCCCTTTGAACTTACCCTACAATCAAGGAACAGAAATAATAGGGTAAAGAAGAATCTAGTTGTGAAAACTAGATTCAAACTATTAACCAAGGTTTGTGGAGGGCAAATACCGATTTTCCTACATCAGTGATTGGGAAAGAAATAGAGGTTTATATACACATTCCTAAATAAGGATAGAGATAATGCATGTCCAAATCAAACTTTGGCAAGTCATAAAAGGCAATGTTTATGAACATGTCTAAATGCAAATTAGAAACTAATCATTGTTTATTAAAATCAGTTTCATTTGATCTTTGACATTTCTAATATTTACTAGGAAGGATCCCTGTCTTTTGTTTCTGTTGTTCAAATAACTCTCTAAGGTTCTTTTATCCAGTTTCTTATAAATAAACATTACTCTCTATCTTTGATGAAAGAGGAGTTTAAATTTAAATATCTATATGCATTTCTGTGTATCTGAAAATAGACATGAAGCTAAAAATGAAAAATTATGATTCATAGTTTTTTAATAATGCAATTTGTATACTCTTATTTATATTTTCAAATAAATTCTGAATTCTTCAAGGAAAAACTCTTATTGCCTATTTTTGTATAATTTACACCTGTTGTTCATCCCCATGCCCTCACCTCATACTATAGTGATTTCAGTGATATGGATATAATAAGTGTTTAACAAATATTTGCTGTGTGAATAAATTGCTTTCCATTACTGAAGCTACTTTGAAGATTATTTTTTAAACAACAAAGGGGCTTAGAAAGAATATAGTAGACAAGGTTTGAAACAGGGCTTGAATGTAAATTAAACATCTTTCTTCAGGTCTTTGATTTTGACATAGTCCAAACAATGCTTCACTGTAAAGCAAAGAGGTATGTTAGTGCATCTTCTTCTGTCTTAGGGGTTCAAAAGGTGCAATGCAATAAAAGAGGTGACGTTGGAACTTGTTTTCTGGCTGCATGCTTTGCCTTTCAAACACTGACTGAGCTGCAGCATAAGGTGTGAAATTAGGACAAATGTTCCAAGTCCTAGAAAATGAGTGTTTTATTTAACTCCATCTTGCTCAGGAAATCTGTTTCAGGATTACAGGCTTTCAGAAGAGATTGGTGACTAAGGGATATTTAGGTTGATAAATAGAAACAAGAAAACTGCATGATCTTTGACAATGAAAGCTAAAATAAAGGCTGACACACAAAAGCAGCTTTGATAGTGCTACTAGCAGCAGAGTTTACTTTTAGACACATAAGGAAGGACCTGTAGATAAACACAAACTCTCAGGAGTTGGTTTATCCCCCAAACCATAATATCCCCTGTGCTAAACACTGGGAAATTGTATTACTTTAATTTTACAGGTTTTCTGGATAAATTCAAAGTTTTCAAGGATTGGGAAAGAGGCAGCCCAGTCAGAAAGGGTGGAGGGGAAGCAGGAGTGAAAATGTTCAAAATGATAGACGTTAAATGAGTGGTATAAAAAATCTTCAATTGCAAAAACTCTTTGTTGTTCAATTTAAAAAGATAGCTTAGAAAAACTAGATAGTCAAGGATAAAGTATCATGCTTCTGATAGTATTTTCAATCTCCATCATTGATAAAGTAATGCAGAACAGATTGAATTATTATACATGAACTCCTTATTGATTTAATATAAAATATATAATTTGTTCTTATGCTCTGAGAGTTCTTTTCCTCTGAGAAATAACATGTCTTTAAATTATTAGAGTAGGTGAAGACTCTCTAGTTGTTTGTATTCATCCTTGAGCTAAGCTAATATTAATAAATGGATTCTAACCACTTATAAAAGATATCCTAAGATGGCTGAATAGGAACAGCTCTGGAGTGCACTTCCCAGCAAGAACAGTACAGAGGGTGAGTGATCACCGCATTTCCAAATGAGTTTTCACTGCCCACAGACCAGAAGATTCTCGGGCTGAAAAGTGCCACGAGTTTCCAGCACAGCTGTTTTAGCTGGTGCAGTGGGTCTCTACACAAAAACTCACACAAATCTGGGCAGCCATTTCAACTGGTGCCTGGAACGCCTGGGAGACAGAGCCACCCATTTAACTGAAAAAGACGGGGCTGAAACAGGGAGCTAGGTGATCTGGCTCAGTGGGTCCCACCCCCACAAAGACAAGTAATCTGAAATGCTCTGGAATGAGAGTTTTGCAGCAAGCGCAGCTGGACCCAGGACAACCCAGCTCTGTAGGGGGAAGGGCATCCGCCATTACCAAAGGAGTCTGCCATTACTGAGGCAGTCCACCATTACTGAGGCAATTTGCCATTACCAAGGCAGTCCTCCATTACTAAGGCAGACTGCCATTACTCATGCAGTTCTAATTATACCTCTATAAACAAAACCTCAAGGAAGTTCACACAGCAGCTGGGCAGAACCCACAGCAGCTCAGCAATGCCTCTGCTGGCAGACTGTGACTAGGCTACCTCCTTGCTGGGCAGGGCATCTCTGAAAAAAGGCAGCAGCACATCAGGAACTTATAAATAAAGCCCCACCTTCCCAGGATAGAGCACCTGGGGGAAAA
>CAUYLG010020513.1:0-31965 GCA_963573385.1 Cacajao melanocephalus
ATGCAACAAGAAGAGCTAACGATCCTAAATATATACGCACCCAATACAGGAACACCCAGATACATAAGGCAGGTTCTTAATGACTTACAAAGAGACTTAGACTCGCACACAATAATAGTGGGAGACTTTAACATTATACTGGCAATATTAGACAGATCAACCAGAAAGAAAATTAACAAGTATATCTAGGACTTGAACTCAGACCTGGAACAAGTAAACTTAACAATTATTTACAGAACTCTCCACCCCAAATCCGCAAAACATACATTTTTCTCAGTATCACATTACACCTATTTTAAAAGTGAGCACATAATTGGAAGTAAATCACTCCTCAGCAATTGCATAGCATTTCACAGGTTTAAATAAAATATTGGTTGGCTGCTTGTTTGTTATTTTCATCTCTTATTCCTTCATGTCTCCATTGTTAAGTACAATTATTGGCATAAAAGAGGTTTTTAATACCCATTTTTAGACTGCATTCTAGCCTGGGCAATAGAACAAGAATCTCATTCTCTCTCCCACTTTCTATTCCTCTTTCTTTCTCTCTTACATTCTTTTTTTTTTCTTTCTTTCACTCTCACTTTCTTTCCTCTCTTTTTCTTTCTTTCAAAAAAAAAAAAAGTGTACCAGAAAAAAAAATAATAAAAAAAAATAAAAAGAATTTTGGTAGCAATGAGGGAGACAGAGAAGTTGGGTCATGGAAGGCTAAAATTTGCTTAATTTCCAAGTTATGAATCCTTATGGACAGGATCAAAGTGAGAGGATGTGAACAAAGAGGATACAAGGAGAAGCAAGTCATATACTCAAGCGTTTCCCTTTTTATATATGAAGCCCTTCCAAAGAAAAGTAGAATCTTTAGATGCTCAATTAATATTGCTGAAGAATGAATGAATGAATGAATGAGTTTTTCTGAACTCAGAAAAAGGCCACTAGAACATTACAGTTTGTGTCAACATCCAGTTCAATACATCTATAACTCAAACATGCTCAAAAGTAAAATTTTTCTCTGTGGATGAAGCATAGAAAGTTGACAAGATTAAAGCCTTAACCAGGAAAAGAGAAAGTCAGAGATTTGTAATGGTCATAAAAGGCTCGATATTTGGGTTAAAAGCTGCTATCAAAAAATATGTGAGAGCCACGAAACACTATTTACTGGGTCTACATTTTAACTTACAGAATTTTTCTATAATTTATGACTGTCTCCAGGACAAGCATTTTGAGGGGTGATTCTCAATTTGTGGCCTTTTGAGATAAAGATTTTACATTTAGTATCCAGCACCATAAGCTCAAATTTTTCCCTGTTGAAATAATATTTGCAGGTAAATTTATTGTACTTGACAAAGGCCAGATTTATAGCTCTGGTACCTGAATCACTTGGTTATACCCAGAAATGATACAAGTTTAACAGTAACTCTCACTCTTTGTGGATAGCATGGAATTGTTTTCCAAAAGTGCCCTGTGCAATACTACAATTTTTCTCCAAAATCTGCCAGCAAGTGGATTTCTATACCTATCACTCTCATGTATATTTCTACATGGGATAAAATGTCAGATCATTCAGTTGTTCATTTCATTTGTTCAGTTATGCTGAACAAAATCCAATTTAAAAAATTTTGCTAAGTTTTTCAGAATATTAGAGGAACGGCAGTCTAGTTTCTTATAATCTCAAACCTTAACCTAATTGGATTTGTAGGTGGTTTTCACTAAAGTGTAAATACAGAAAAGGGGTAGACTGTCTGTTTTTAATTTGATTCTAATTTGAGATCACTCAAGATAACCATTTCTTGTTTGGAAGCTGTAAGTTCTAACCCAATCTCTGTCACATGTTAGCAAATAAGTAGTGTCTGTGTTTCAGTTTCTCTGTCTGTAAAACTGGCATATATATAAAATCAGATATATTTTGTAACTATTAGATAAGATAATCAACTATGAAAAGCCTAGGAAAAGATCTGATACAAAATAAGGACTGAAACAATAATAAATGACAGTGATGATGATGATGATGGTAATGTCTGACATTACGAAGAAGAATCAATATTATTTAACCTGTTTTGTTTGGAAATATTTTTAATATAATCCTTACTTAAAACCTAGGATAATAACAATCATTTATTAAGTACTGTACACAAGAATTCTAGACCACCTAAATGTTTGGTCAAGTGCTTACCATTTAGCTCTGGGTGATCGCACAATGGTTTCTGGTAGTCTAAGCGTGGAAAAACTTAGGGAGTGTCGGATGAATAGGAATCATAAAATGTCCATCAATTTTTTTTAAGATGAGGTCTCAATATGTTGCCCAGGCTGGCTCACTATTTTTAACAACAGGGCCAGGCACAGTGGCTCATGCCTGTGATCTCAGAACTTTGGGAGTCTGGGATAGGAGGATTGCTTGAGCTCAGGAGTTTGAGGCTGCAGGCTACAGTGAGCTACGATAGCTCCACAGGGCTTCAGCTTAGATGACAGAGGGAGACTCTATCTCAGAAAGTAATAAGTATTTGAATACTACGTATCAATTAAATACCTATCCTCTTTGTCATAATCATGATAGCAAGATTAAGACTGATAACTTGGGGACTGAAATAAGCAGTGAAAATACCCAACCAATGATACTTAAATGTAGTAAACATTACTTAATCACTTTTGTCAAATTGTGCAGAAAGGAATACTCTTCCTGTGTGCTATGAACTGAATGTTTGTGTGCTCTCCTCCTCCCCCTAAATTCATACACTGAAGCCCCAAGTAACAATGTGATGGTATTTAGCGATAGGGACTTGTGAGATAATGAGGTTTAGATGAAGTTTTGAGAGTGGAGTATTTATAGAAAAGGGAAGAGAGCCAGAGGTTGCTCTCTCTCCACCATATAAAGGCACAGTGAGAACAGGGCTGTCTGTAAGGTGGGAAGACAGCCCTCACCAGAAACAAAATCTGTGTGGACCTTGATCTTGGACTTTCTGGCCTCCAGAACTGTGAGACATACATGTCTATTGTTTAAACCATCCAGTCTGTGGTGTTTTGTTATGGCAGCCTGAGCAGACCAAGACAATCTTCTGAATGAAATAATCTTTCTGTCCATTTGTGTTTCTGTCAGATTATTTGAAATTTTTCAAAGGGAGGTCAGTTTTCTCACTCTTATCTCCCTGTTTAATGCAAGGCCCATACTGCCATGAATTCACATTCTTAAACTCACTGCCTGAATAGTTATACAAGTACACTTGAAAGATGTGCGTTGTTTCCTCAGCTATTCTAACATTTATCCCTTAGAAAGTTACTACAAAGTATGAATCCTTCTCATTTCATTCTGGACTTGCTCTAAACAATAGAGTTTGGAGTGATGGCATACGCCCATGTTGAAGTCTCTCATAAGAAGTTGCTCTTTAAAGCTCATTGTTGCATTTGTTCTAAGCATTATATAAATGTGATAAAAATAATTCATGTATTTATCCATTCATTCACTTTTAAAATTTCTAATATTTGAATAATTTTTAGGAGCCATGCCCTGGGGTTGACATTGCACAATGAAAATTCTTCTCCAATATCAGTTTAGCAATATTTGCATTGTCCTGAAGAATCAATATGTGCTTTTATATTTGTAATTGATTGGTCTCCTTTTCTGTGTTGGCTGACAGAAGCTTATACTTAAATCCGAGGCTCATGTCTGAACAGGTATTTTATTCTAAGGTCATTTTGGCTCTGTTTCTTTCCAAATTTTATTTTCCCTTTGTCTCAGTTTTAAATGGTTTTCATTCTTCTAGCAAATATATTTATGCATATCACCTTGAATTTATCTACAGCAAAAGGCAGAAAATAAATATAAATATGAAATATAAATCACATGTAAATAAAGTGAAGAAAATGCTAAGGTAAGAATTAATATTGTATAGATTCAACTGATATTTGGATACCTTAACTGAAATTTCCCATTAAAATCTTTGTTCTTTCGTCATCTTCTATTATTAAAAATCAATTGAATGTAGTAAAAAAAATTTGCCAAAAATGAATGCCATGCAAAAATGACAACCTATTTAATAAATCAGGACCAAAGTGAAGTTATCATACAAAGTATGAAATAAGTTAAGATATAC
This sequence comes from Cacajao melanocephalus, assembly GCA_963573385.1. Lineage (NCBI taxonomy): Eukaryota > Metazoa > Chordata > Mammalia > Primates > Pitheciidae > Cacajao > Cacajao melanocephalus. The sequence goes on from CAUYLG010020513.1 coordinate 4,083, forward strand.
AAAATACCAATATCATTCTATAGGTAAAATCCAGAAAACTCACATAAGGAATGGGATGCAATGTATGACAGACATTCTGTAAACATATTAGTCATGAGCAAAAAGTGAAAAACACATTCGTCTTTATTTAAAATATGACTACGCTTAAAATTTAAAAAATTAGTACTTTGTATACTTACAGTCAGTCATTATCTGAAAACTATGGGAAGCAATACAGAATTTATAAGAGCAAAATGAAAAAATGCAAGTAAAGAAGAAATACATAATCATATAAATATGATTGTTTAAGCTGCTAAAATCTGAAGGAGTGTCTAGTATAATTTTAGTCTTTAGCTTCTTTGAGAGTTCTTGGGGTTAAAATAAAGCCAATTACTTTTTTTTAAATAAAGAAATAAAGAGGTACCACCCTTAAAATTACAGCTATAAAATAATCTTCAAAAAAGAGCTAAAATCCTATTTTTAAACACCTAGACTGGAATGATATACTGGGAAACACACAGAGCTTTATGAAGAACAAATTCTGTCACAGTGGTAGCAGATATCTTTCTATTGACAGAATAATGGGATAGTAAATCAGGGAGAAGCATTAGATGCAATTTATCTTGACTTCAGAAAGAATTTGATTCAGTCTTGTACAAAGTATTAATCAAGAAATGGAGAAAAGTGTACTGAGGGCATCATTTCTGTTAAGTGGATCAGCATCTGGTCAATTTAGTCAATCAGAGGCACTCAGAATATTGCTATTAATAGCTCAATATGTCTGGAGCTGTAGAATATATAGAATCATATGCAATTAATGCCAACATATAAATATGGCATAAAAAAATAGAAAGTAAACGGGAACCAACACCTGCCCTATTAATACTAAATACCAACACTGACATAAATACAAAGGGATATTTTACTCTGGTCCTGTGTTTTATTTCAAAAAGTCTTTATGTTATAAAATTGGAAGACAGAACAATTCATTGAACCTATTGGATAACAATGAGTGGATGGAGATAATTCCTGTGTTGAAAAGTGGTGACATAATATTTTGGCATGGTAGAAGTTATAGACAACAAAAGAATAAAGTAGTTTTTATATGTTTGTGTATTTGGCAAATAATACCAGTAGCAATCTTATCTAACATTTATTGAATGCTTAATATGTCCCAGGAACTTTGTATGCACACTATCTCTCTGAATTCAGACAACAACCTCTGCAGTACATGTTATTAGAAATTATTTCTTAATCTCACAGACATCCAGATGAACACAAAAATAGAGGATCAGGGAGTTGAAGATTTGTACAGAAATTATAGAATCATCTGGTTCTACTTTCCTTGAGGTGAAGGCACTACTATGAAATCCTTGCCATAAACAGATTGTTAAGAACATCAAAAGATACAAGATAGGACACTAGGAAGAGAACCCATTGAGAAAAATGTAAAAAGGGTGTTTTGTTTTCTTTTTCTTATGATAAAGAAAGGGCATCAACTGAATGAAATAGAGAACAAAAGGAAAGAAAGATATGCAAAAAACAATGCCTTTCCAACAGTCCTTCAAAGTTTTAATTCATTCCAGCATTAACTAAAAATTCCGCAGTCCAAAGACTCATCTGAAACAAGGCAAGTACCTTCTGCCTATCAGCTTGTAAAATCAAAAGCAAGTTAGTTATTTCCTAGATATAATGAGGATACTGGCATTGGGTAAATATACCCATTCCAGATGGGATAAATTGGCCAAAATGAAGGGGCTATCGGCCCCATGCAAGTCTAAAATCCAGCCGGGCAGTCAAAACTTAAAGCTCCATAATGATCTCTCTGACTCCATGTCTCATATCCAGGTCACACTTATGCAAAAGGTGGGCTCCAAATGGTCTTGGGCAGCTCCCTCCTTGTGGTTTTGCAGGGTACAGCCCCCCTACTGGCTGCTTTCACAGCCTGGTGTTGAGTGTCTGTGGCTTTTCTAGGTGCATGGAGCAAGCTGTTGGTGGATCTACCATTCTGAGGTCTGGAGGACAGTAGCCTTCTTTTCATAATGTCACTAGGCAGTGCCCCAGTGGCGACTCTGTGTGGGGGCTCCAATCCCACATTTCCCTTCTACACTGCCCTAGCAGAGGTTTCTCCATGTGGGTTCTGCCCCTGCTGCAAATTTTTGCCTGGACATCCAGGTCCTTCCATACATTCTCTGAAATCTAGGTGGAGTTTCCCAAACTTCAATTCTTGACTTTTGTGCACCCATAGACTTAAAACCATTTGCAAGCTACCAAGGCTTGGGGTTTTCACCCTCTAAATCCATGGCCCAAGCAGTACCTTGACCCCTTTTATTCATGGCTGGAGTAGCTGGGACAAAGGGCACCAAGTCCCTAGACTGCACACAGCAATGGGGCCCTAGGCTCAGCCCAAGAAACCAATTTTTCCTCCTAGACCTCCCGGCCTGTGATGTAAGGGGCTACTGCAAAGATCTCTGATATGCCATGGAGACATTTTACCCATTGTCTGGGGATTAACATTTGGCTCCTCATTACTTAGGCAATTTCTGCAGCTGGCTTGAATTTTCCTTCAGAAAATGGGTTTTCTTTTCTATTTCATCATCAGGCTGCAAATTTTCTAAACTTTTCTGCTCTGCTTACCTTTTAAACATAAGCTCCAATTCTAAACCATATCTTTCTGGATATGTAAAGCTGAATGCTGTTAATAGCATACAAGTCACATCTTGAAAGCTTTGCTGCTTAGAAATTCCTTCTGCCAGTCACCCTAAATCATCTCTTTCAAGTTCAAAGTTTCACAAACATCTAGGATGGGGCAAAATGTTGCTAGTCTCTTTGCTAAAACATAGTAAGAGTCAACTCTATTCCAGTTCCCAATAAGTTCCTCATCTCCATCTGAGATGTGCAGAAGTTGGTTAAAGCCACTCAACAAGTCACTAGAAAGTTCCAAACATTCCCACACCTTTCTGTCTTCTTCTGAGCCCACCAAACTCTTCCAGCCTCTGGCTGTTACCTCGTTCCAAAGTCACTTCTACATTTTCAGGTATCTTTACAGTAGCACCCCTCTGTACCAGTGCCAATTTCCTATATTAGTCTGTTCTCAGGCTGCTAATAGAGACATACCTGAGACTAGGTAATTAATTTAAAAAAAAAAAAGAGGTTCAATTGACTCAGAGTTCCTCATGGCTGGGGAGGCTTCACAATCCTGGTGGAAGGTGAAGGGGAAGCAAGACACATCTTACACGGCAGCAGGCAAGAGAGGTTGTGCAGGGGAACTCTGCTTTATAAAACCATCAGATCTTATGAGACTTATTCACTATCACAAGAACAGCATGGCAAAACCCTGCCCCCATGATTCAGTTACCTCCCAGAAGGTCCCTCCCACACCTGAAAATTATTACAATTCAAGTTGAGATTTGGGTGGGGACACACAGCCAAACCATACCACTGACAAACTTTATTTTAGCACAGCACACATACATGGTTTAATTAGTGTTGCTAATTTCTCCAGGTCTTTATAGCATTATGAGTAATGGCAAATGGGGGGAAAAGACAAAGTCATTTTGAAAAAATAGAATACACAGGATACTTTGAAAGGGAACATTTTTGGGTTACTAATACTTTTATTTTTAAAAGAATCTCATACTTGCTTTATAGAATAATCTTCTTTCTAAAGCACATGCCTCAGAAGTTTCTTTGCTAAGGTTTGTAGGTAAAAGTGGCAGACAACTGTAGATATCTTTTTGTCTTAGTTCTTTGAAGATATTTTTACATTCACTATTGTTTCTTAGAAATTTAATAGTTACTATTTTGTAAGTTATGGTATTTTCTCCTTGGCAATTTTTTTCTTCTCTTATACCTATTATGTGTAGCAAAAATGCCTAATGCATAAAAAAGTACCTTAATGTATCAATCTCAGCCAATCATTGTTTTACTCTCCAAAAGTACATCATACAAATGAAAATTTTTATCTGTAAAGAAAAATAACTTCTTTGCTTTAAAATTTTGGTACTAAAATATTACTTTGCTTCATGTGAAAATACCTGAATGGGTGGAGTGTTATTTGACTAAGTAGTCACTTTATTCAATACAAATTATTGGTCAAAACGTTGCATTTTTGAAATTTTTATTACACAAATATCTGCTGCTCTGTGTAAAAAAATGAATGCTGTGCCTCTGTTTTGAATATAAAAGGGAATTTTTATGATGATCATATTTGTTTATTATTTTATATTATTTTCCATAGCATCTAATGAGTGAGAGAGAAAGAATGGGATCAGCATTGTATTGGTAAAACTTGAGTAGATGGAAAAAATTTATATATACGTGTGCAGATAAATATCTATAGAACCTTTTTCTTTTGTACTATAAGTGTATATTATCTATTTCTAGGATTCCTTATTAAAGTCTTTGCACAATCTTGTCCTATATTTTCATGTATTTAAGATAGTCTTTCCACCCTTCACAGCATGATTTCTAATAAAAAACTTAGAATCATGAACTGTATTCCGGTTTGACCCAGAAAGCTTTGACATTCAAAATCATAGTAGTTTGAAAGGCTCAGTCAAGATATAAACCTAAACTAATTGGGAAATTTTATATAATAACCTTTGAGGGAAGAGATAATATATTGGACTTTTTTTTTAATTAAAATGGTATCTTTGTAATTTAAATGAATAATTGTTATTAAAGTAGCCAAAATAAAAATGTGTTCAGGTTAAATACATTAAATAACCTCTTCAACCATTCTTGTGACTCAGTATAGTTGCTTCTGGAATGAATTTGGCTTAAAACCATTGGTAACAAAACATTTGAATGTGTAATTAACAATTCATCATACAGTGCAGAGATAAGTATATATGTATTGAGTAAACACTGAATTGTTTTTGTAAGTTTTTAGCTTTATATAATTGAAATAAAAAACTCAGAGAAATATTATCAACATGCGTAGTAATATTTAACATAGGCAATTATATTGAATTACATAGACATCTTTGTTTTCCTTACTTGGAATATTACTGAGTATTCTGTTAGGAGTCCAACATTGCTTTTTGTTCCTATAAAGCACATTTGAGCCCCAAAATTTAAAGAATTAGGAAGAGGCAGGATTGCAGCTCTTTATAATTACCAGTCATCATTATAATTCAGCATCACAATAAACTACTTGATAATTTTTTGAAGGTAGAAATTTTAAGTATGAAATATCCTCAAGTTATATCAGTTTGCTTAAGATAAAAATGTTATTAACTTAAGCATTCAACATACAAATTTTACCTATCTATCATCTATCTGTCTCTATCTCTATATATCATTAATGACTGGAATTAGAGCAGATGAGAAGACATTCTCTTTTCCTCTGCCTTCACAGGACTTACATTCTAATGGTAAAATAAGCTAGCATTCATTATGCAATTAGCATTTAATTTTAGTTATGATGAATGTTACAGATATAAAATATTGCTATTAAAGTATATAATAGGGAACTATTCTTGAGGAAATAACAATTTAATTGAACTTTTAAGGAAGAATAAAAAATAAATCCACAGAGAGAAGTGGATGAAAAATATTCAAGTCATAGGAAAGTGATTATTAAAAAGTTCTGAGATAGGAACATGAAAATAAAATGAATGCAGAGCAGTCAGTGGTTATGAGGCAATACAGATCATTTTGACAACTTGAAGGTTAATTTAAGGCCCTTATTCCTTACATAAGTAACAATAGAAAGTTAATGAGGACTTTTAAGCATCAGAGTGACATACATTTTCTTTGAAAAATGTATGCCTTTTCAGCAGAAAATGGATTGAAAGAGAACAGATCTGAGAAGACTGGTTTAGAGGACTGTTACTGGTCCAGGTGAGCCATGGTTGTAGGTTGAATAAAGGTAGACACACTTGAGAAAAGAAAAATAAATTCAGATATTTAAGAAGTGCATTGGGCAAGAGTCTGTGAATGAAGAATCTTTCCACATTCACTAGGATGGCTACATTTTTAAAATTTAGATAATAACAAGAGGTGGCAAGAATGTGGAGAAATCAGAACCCTCATACACAGCTAGTGGGAAGGCAAAATGATGCAGCCAGCTCAGGAAATAGTCTGACAGTTCTCCAAGTGATTTCATGTAGAGTTACCATATGACCTAGCAATTCTAAAACATACATCCATTAAAAAAAAAAAACTGTGCTAGATATGATGGCAGCCAAATCATGAAAACAACCTAAGTGTCTATGAAGTAACAAATGATAAATAAAATGTGATATATTCATACAATGAAATATTCCAGCATAATGTAACTGGGAAAAAGACAGTCACAGAAGACAACAAAGCATATAATTACATATCATAGGAAGTATGCAGAACAGTGAAATCTATAGACAGAACGCAGATTAGTAGTTTTGTAAGGCTGGAAAGGTGTTTGGGGGAATTGAGAGAAGATAGCTGAAGGGTATGCATTTTTTCTGAGAAGATGTAAAATATTCTAAAATTAGAGTGTAGTGTAGTGATGATTGCACATATAGTTGGCGTTTGATATATGTGGGTTCAGCACCTTGTGGATTCAACCAACTATGGATCAAAAATATTCAAGAATAAAATTCACAAAGTTCCAAAGAGCAAGATTTAAATTTGCTGCATGCTAAGTACTATGTTGAATCCGCATAAATGAAGTGAAGTATAGGCATCATATAGTATTATAGGTCGTCTACAGATTATTTAAAGTATAGAAGAGGATGTGTATAAGTTATATGTGTATATTACACCATTTCATATAAAAGACTCAGGCACTCACAGATTTTGGTATCTATGGAAGATCCTGGAACTAATTTCTCACAGATACCCAGGGACAACTATATCTTGAATATACTAAAATCCATTTAATTGTATACTTTAAGTGGATAAATTGGATGGTATGTGATTATATCTCAGTAAAGCTGTTTAAAATGTGAGAATCTCTGAAATGATAACTTAGAGAGGATTCTTGGATAGGAGAAATACATTTGAAGTCATTTGTGACTAGACTGTAGCCAAAGTTGTTGGTGGGATTGAGGAAATTTACTTAAAAAAGACCAATAACAAAAATTGTGGGAATTCATATATACAGAGAGTAAGTAGATGAAGGTGAGTCTGTAGAAAAGTTTGAGAAGGAGCAATGAGACATGAAGTATAAAACAGAGGATTTGGGGCTGTGGTTTTAAGGAAGTCAATAATGAGTGTTTTAAGAAAGAGTGTAGATAGTTTTGAATGAAATTGAGTCAAGTAGGATGTTGTCTGAGAAACATTCATTGTATGAGTGACTCAAAAGTCATTATTACCTCAAAGAGAACCATTTTGTACAATAGTGGTGGGAAAGGTGATGGATAATATTTATTGGAATTCACTGAGCAGTAAGTATTCACATGGCAGGATGTGGGGGATGGTGACAGTAAAATCTCTTTGCTATGGTTGGGTGGGATTTTAATTAGAGGTAAATCATTATGAGGGGAATTTTATCTTTAAGTTAAGAAAATTCTAGCATAATTATGCATACATTGGAGGACTCTTACAGAGATTTATTTGCTAAAGATCCAGGAAATATAAGAAATAATCAGTACTGGAAGATTCTTGAGAAGGAAAGGATGATTTGGTTATGGATTGACCTTAAAATACACTGCTTACACACTGTAAAGAAAGACTCCTTCATATATAACTAGCTGAGTGATTGGTGAAACAGGGTTTCCCTGAACCTTCACTTTCTGAAAATTAAACTGATTAAAGAACATTGATATGAAACAAATGTCTGTATCACTACTTTGTTTGTTAGAACTCAGTCTCCTAAATCTATAGAATTGGCCTTTCATCTCTGTGAGTTCTGCATCAGTGAATTCAAATGAGTAACTGATGGTATTCTTTATTTTACCAATAGTAGAGTTATTCATGGATCATAAAAAGAAAAAATAATAAAAATAATACAACAATAAAAATGACATATTAACTGCTTATAATGTAAGCAATGTAAATATAATTTAAATATATTGGAGGATATGTATATGTTATAGAAAAATACTATACTATTTTATATAAGGTATTTCGGCATCTGAGGAATTTAGTATCTGCTGGGATCTTGGAACCAATGTCCTGCAGATACAGAGGAAAGACTGTACATAGATACATATGATGGTTAAAAACAAAACTCAAACAACTTTGTAAGGCTCATCACTGAGAATAAAAGGGCAGAATATTTAAAAAGAAGGCATAGGAATATTAAATTGATTGTTTCTTATATGTGTGGATTGAATGGGTCATTTTTTAGACAATGTCTTCGATGCTTACAAGAAGCTGGTCAGCAAAAGGCTATAACTAGTGAAGGAAAGTGCCTGATAGTATTTTTTTGTTTTATAAATATTAGAGTACTTTATAGTAAATTAGATTGATTCACAGTCTTCATATTTACCTCTTTTTATTCAATGTTCTAGCTCTATTTGTCAAAACCTTTAAATGAGTAATAAAGGCATTCATAGCTTAGTTTTTTTTTGTTTTTTTGTTGTTGTTGTTTTTTGTCTCAGGGATTCCAAATCCTTCTCAATCTGAGAAACAAAAGTGCCAAAACCAGGTAGATTTGTAATTCATGGCAAATTTTATTGAACATCTGTATTAGTTTTCTGTGGCCAATGTAACAAATTACCTCAAACTTGGTAGCTTAAAACAACAAAAATTTGTTCTCACACCGTAACTAAATCCACAATTCGGACATCAGCTTCAATGAACTGAAATTATGGTCTTAGCAGTGCAGTGCTCTCTCCAGAAGTTCTAGGGAGAATTAGTACGTTGCCTCTTCCAACTTGAGATGCTTGTCGGCATTCCCTGGCTTTTGGCCACATCACATTAGTCTCTGTCTCCATGGTCACCCTGATTCTACCTCCTCTGTGTATATCAAAGTCCTCTGCCTCTCTCTCATATGAACATAATTTATGGTTTTCGGGGCTCACTCAGATAATTCTGGATAGTTGGATTATCTCCTTATCCAAATCTTTAACTCAAGCAAATCTGTAAAACTTTACTGTATAAGGTAACATTCACAGGTCCCAGGGATTAGGACTTGCTGTTTTTGGGGGACACCCGCCATTAAGCCCACTACATCCTCACTGCTCTATGCCTTTAATATGGTATCTTTACTGTTCTTCATGTTCTAAGCCTCTTCCATTTCTGCCTTCGCCAGCCTCCCCACCACACACACACACACACACACACACACACACACACACACACTGCTCTCAATGAAGTATTTAAATGAAATATTCTCATTATTCCCTGAGAGCTTAAAAAAAATCAAGTGTAATAATTATACTCTCCTGTTTAAATCCTCTTTAGCACCAGATGAAGTTTCAATTTATTTCTATAGCATCAAAAGCCCATTTGGATTTTTGGTATGGTACCTCTTGACTCAAATATACCAACTTCCTTCACTGCATCTTTCTTGCTTTGTAATCCAGTGAAAGCAAACTTTTTGTAGTTTTCTGTCCTTGTCCATTCCCCCTGCTCTGAATATCTTCTTCCTGCTGATTCCTGAGGTATCACCCGTGTGACTCTCCTATGCCTGGTCAACTTTTTTTCAAGCTATACACTTGTTTGAATGCATCAGAAAAGTTCATCTCCCCAATACTTATAAAAGCTTAATAGGATTTGTTCCTTAAAAAGAAAGTAGCAGTTCTTTCTTATTTTAAGGGTTTAGTTTAAAAGACAGTTACAAAATCTAGTTAGGACTATTTTATTTTAGAATTAAATTCAATTTAATGCATATTAATAAAAAGGACAACATAATAATAAATTAGCAACCAATGCTTAGTTAGCTTTTTATTATTTGCCAAGTTTTACTATAAAATATTACGTTTACTGCCTCATTTTCTCTTCATTTCTGTGTGTGACATCTACATTCTACTGATGAGGAAAAACAAAAATTCACTTAGATATTGGTAGAAAATACGGTATTTTAAACCTTGGCAGTCTGGCTCTAGAACTTTCTTTCTACTTCAGTATGAATATAAGAATCAACATTTTCAGGTTGGCTTACATTTTGAACCATTAGTGAAATGTGGATCATTCTCAATAATGTAACTGAAACAAATTAAATAAAGAGCCCTGCCATAGAAGAAATGTTTGTGTCCTCTCAAAATTTATATATATTTAATCCTAATCCCCAAGGTGATGGTATTATAAAGTGGGAACTTTAAAAGATGATTAAGATTAGTGCTCTTGTAGAAGGGATGCCAGGGTGGTTTGCTGCTGTCTCTGCCATGTGAAGAAACAGTGAGAAGACTGGCATCTGAGAACCAGGAAGAGGGCAGATATTTGGGCATCTTGATCTTAGACTTCCCAGTCTCCAGAACTGTGAGAAAATGATATCTGTTGTTTATTATCCACTCAATCAATGGCATTTTGTTATTGCAGCCCAGACTATGACAAGCTCTAAGAAAATTAATGTAATCATAATTAAATAAGATATTGCTGTAATTAGAATTAAATTTTATGTGATTAAATAAAAATTTAATAGCATTTATATATTTATAATTAATATTTATATAGGTTCTTATAGATTTATAGTGTCTCATATGAGTGTCACCACAAACATGTGAAAGAAAAATAATTATTTAACCATTTATCAATAAATGCATTGAAACCACTCACAGACTATAGGAAAAAGATCCACACTTTATGAGCACCAGAAAATCCTCCATTTGCAAAATTTACTGTTTCACAACTTAAGAAACTCTAAGCAGTCAGTCTACTTAGTAACCCTGCAATTTCAGAAAAAAAACTGGGGAGGAACTACAATTGTTTTTGTGTGTGTTTGTGTGTGTGCTTCATTTTTCTCTTTGTGCATTTCATGTCCAATTCAGCTTTGGCTGTGAGGAAGAAAGAGAACATTGGAGATGGGCTTTTGCTATGAGGACAAAGGACAAGAAGAGTCCCCAGAGGAGTGGTGATCATATCAAGCCTAATGGATATGTTGATTGGTGCCTATACATTTCTGCTATTTTCAGTTTTTTCTCTGGTTCATATAATGCACAATTCCATGGTGTTAGTAAAGGTGAGCCCTTTCAAGTTTCTGATCTGCTAGCCAAGGCAGTTATCACAATTCATATTTGAAAACTATGGAAAGTCAAAAGCTTAGGTGTTTCTTTGGGGAATTACCTAATGTTATAGGTCTTCCTGAAAAAGATTACCTTCTATGATATTACCAATTTTCTAAAATGACAACAACTTTCAAGTTCTTCTGGCTTCCCCCCGCCCATGTATATATTAACATATAACTTTGACAGAATTCTTTTAATGATTTATCGAGAAAATAGAGAAAAATATCTTTGAAATATCTTCCTTATTGCCATTATTTTTAGTAGTTTAGAACACACTTCTATCTTCCAGACACTGTTTGACCTTGAACTAAATTTAAAACATTATTTAAATGACTTTTTTGCACATAAATGTAAAAATTTTTTTATATTCACAGGTTGCCATAACAAAATACCACAAGCTGGGTGGCTAAAACAACAGAAATTTATTTCAACAGTCCTGGAGGCTAGAAATCAAGGTGTCAACAGGGTTGGTTTCTTCTAAGACCTATGACTGAAGGATCTGTTACAGGCCTCTGTTTGGCATGTAAGTGACTCTCTTCAAGTTTTTTGGCATTCCCCTTGTATGAGTCTGTCTCTAAACTTCCTCTTTTTTATAGTGACCTCATTGTAACTTGATTATGTCTGCAAAGGTCCTACCTTCAAGGTGACATTTTGACATGCTAAGGGTCAGGATTCAACCTGCAATGCTATTTTATAGTATTAAACAGTATATTACTGTATTTTGCTATAGTAGCTTTCTGGGTAATACACATTTTGTGATTGCTGACTCATTGGCAAGCTTTTTTTGTTGTTTTATAGTTAGAAAAACTATCCAATACATTCAATATAAAAATGATGATAGGAATTAAAAGAAATATTATAAATGAATGCTTTGAAGAACAAGAATCTGTTAAAAATAGGCAACATATAGTTTATGAATACATGACAAAAGTATAGCAAAATTAAAACCCATAAGAAATCAATATACTTTATTAAAACTTGAAAGACATAATATAACAATGAAGAAGAAAAAAGAAGAAGAATTTTTCATGGGTGTTGGGATTTCCCTAAATATTAAATAGGCAAATTTCTTTTAACTAAAGAAAAAAATACTAATGAAGCTAAATCTCCTTCTGATTTTTCATCTCTCAGCTGGAAATGTGGTTCTTATAATTACCGTTTTGAGGTAAAAAAATGAAGACATCAGTTTTAATGTTCTTCTCTTTTAGATTAGATTTATTAACATGGAGTTCCTTTGTTTACACTTTATTGTAAAAATAAATACAAACCAAATGTTTCAGAGTCTTTTTCACTTTGTCGAGAGTTCTAAGTTTTTAATGGTATTCTGGTAGGTATTAAAGTTTTAATAAGAGTAGTTCCTTTTCTTACATGTACACATATCATATATTAAAAATAATGTATTTTCCATATCTTTCATTATATTCCACACCCACTGTTGACTTTTAATTGACATTTTATTATTTATTCCTGAAATGTTTGTTGATCATCTCTTTTGTTCCAGATACTTGTCTGGACACAGGATATAGAAATAAACAAAACAGATCTAAAGGTTTTCCTTTGTAGAACTCTAGTTACCATGAAGGTGGTAGACAATCAACAAATAACTGAATTATATAGTATATTGGAAGCTATTATGTACTATGGATAAAATTAAAGTAGGGAGAGGAATGAGGAGTGCTCTGTGTAGAGAGTTTATCTTGTAAAATGGGTACTCAGAAAAATCTATATTAATGGATTTGAGTAAAAACTTGGGGGCTGAAGAAGCAAGTCATCTGAAGATCTAGGGGCAGAGTATCTCAGACAGAAGGTTCAGCTGGTACAAAGGCCCTAAGCACGGAAACAGCATGGAGGCCAGTGTGGTTAGAGTGCCATAAAGATGAGAATGAACATAAATGATGAAATTGAAGAGTTAATAGAGAAAATGAGAGAGTAGTATAGAAAATTTTAGATATTTACATAGTTTGGAGGAGGCTCCATGTTATATACTAACTCGATAAGATAGACAAGCTTCCTTCTACAAATATTAGGAGAGATTTCAACCACCTTTATTTCCCACCTTAGCCACTACTACGCCAGATTAAGCTAACACTTTACAAAGGCTATTTCTAAGTGACAGAACTATAGAAAGCAATATATAAAGTAGAGGGATACGAAAGTTAATTTCCTTTGGTTTTGTCATTGTACTGATAACATGACTGGAAAACATCACGTCCTTATCATTGTCATTGCCATTGGCAGCAAAGAAGGAAGACTGTGAAGCTAAAGTATGAGGTTTGAGTTATTGAGGCAAAAATAAAACTGGTGTTTTGCAGCTTACAGATTCACTCTGGCATGATGAAGTAACCAGAAGGACATTTAATGGGGCAAAATCCCCCCAAATTAGAAGCTCTATTAGAAATTGTCCTGTACAAATAAGACTTTTTTTTTCCTTAGTGGGTTGTATTTAGTTAATACCAGAACAACACTATAGTTATAAAAGACATTGTATATAATTTGGTGGAGAAATATTTAACTTAACTGTTTAGAAGATAGGTTTAACTGTTTGGTATACTACAGAGAGTTGATTTCATAGATTGGATGTTTTATTTCTATTTTCAAATATATGTTCTCTGTGACATTTGAAATTCCAAAGTGAAAAAAAAAACCCTTCTTATTTCTAGTTAAAAACTACTTCCGCTGTTTCAAACTATATAATAATTGCAATCAAAGTGCAGTGTCTGGAATAATGTTTGTGGAACAGGCTCTGATTAAGGACTCTTTAATCCATGTGTGCCTGCTAATGCTCATGAAGACAAAATAAATCCCACGTTTAAAACATAAAATGCTATTTGTCAAATTTGTATCATTTAAGTGTTTGTGGATGGAAATACAAATCTATGAAGATACAGATCATTTCTGTCATCTGGAGTCATTTTTTTAAAGGTTGAAATTCTAATAGAGATACTTTCTTTTCTCTAGCACTTGGGGAAGCAATAAAAGAGACACAGCATAATTTTTACTGGGTGGGTATTATGCTAGTAATGAGAGCAGAATTACTTTCCCCAAATTGAGAAATAAGTCTGCATTGAGTGCTTTAACCAATTAAAACAGAAAGGAAAGAACATGTATAATGTCTCTTTATATTGCACATATACCACTTACTAAATTCAGCCTCTTTTAATACTGTTAGTCAAAAAGATCTCTGCCATTAGGCCATTTATTTGTTATATCCAGTCAACATTTTTACTGAAACACTAGTTAAATGCAAAGAGGGTGTCTTTTCAGCAAGATTTTAATGTAGTTCTTACTACTGAAGAATGAAAACACACACTTTACCAGCTACTGAGTACAATTAAAGTATAATTAGAATCTAATGAATTTTCTAAATCATTTCATGATGAATAACATTTAATTCTGTATACTGTGAAAGTTGTCACATTGATATGCTCAATCTGAGCAGTCAAGTGAATACACTATGAGTTTAACACTTAAGAATTGTCATGCAAACCACTGAATAATATGATAGCTTAATGTCTGATAGCAGATGTCCACATAATCTTTGTAATCATATTTCTACTATTTAGGATAAAAAATACAATCCTTAGAGTGGGAAGTAATATAGTCTACCATAGGATACCCCTAGTTTTATGGCAAAAATGTGTTTTCTAATACTAGAACAAAATGTTTATTAAAATCATTTAACATCTTCCTTATAGGGAGCCTGACATTATTTGTGATTTTGGTTACTTATATTTTATGTTATAAATTGCGAAAGTAATTTAATCATTAAGAATTAAAAAACATACAAAAGGCACATAAACCAGACACTAGAAGTTGGCAATTTTGCAGGGTCAGAAATTAAGCATGCAAATCTGTTTAGCAGTATGTTTTACCTGATAATAAATTGAAAGAGCTGGTCTTTTATGCTAACAAACACGGACCTTACAATGGAGTCAAAAGCAACAAAGTATTTGCAGACATATTCCTTCAATTTCATTTACTAGAATTTTACTGGTATTTTTGTTATTACAGTTGTGCCATTGATATAATACATGTTCAAAGTACAAGGTGACCTTTGTGGCAATCAATCCCTCTGAGAGGAATTTAGCTTTGTGATTGGTATGCAGACAATGAGTAGACTGGTATGTTAGCCAAGGTAAATCAATGGTGAATAGCCAGGAATTAGAATCTATTATGAGATGCGAAAAAGGGCAGATAACTAGAGGTCTATTTTTCTCCAGCCATAATAACAATTACAGTAAAGCAAAAGCTGATGATTTTTAGCAACTTTCAAGAAATACTTGTGGTCCAACAACAACAAATTTCAGTGTGGCATTCTTCATGTGTTTACTTCATACATACATACTGGATATATATTATGAAGGTGCTATGACAGTTTCCAAATAATATGTCAGTTTTTTGATCCAGGCAATATGACCCAGGTATTATTTTTCCTGCTCCTTCCAGTAAAGTACAACCCTAACTCCTGGAAACAATGCAAGAGTCAAGCAAATGAGATTTCTAAACTGCATGAAGAGGAATGTGGGAATGGTTAGGGATCCTAGACCAAAGAACTAATAGAGTAGCAGGTGCCTTTTAACTTCCCAGAATAAAGTATCATTGGCTTGGCCTTTTCTGACTGTCAATCTAGCAGGAGAAGGCAGCCCACCTAGGCTCCTCCCTGAATCTAATAGGAATCCTGTCAACAACACAGGCAAGCCTGGCAACACCAACAAGGACATCCCCTGGGAGTCCTTCTATTAACAAACAGTCAGAGGAAGTATACCCTCTCCTTCTTCAGCAGGAATGGAGAATCATTTCACCCATTGAAAAGACACAGCTGACTGGGCAACATCAACTAGGGGAATCTTGCTACAGCAATCACCAACCACAGGAAACTTCTTCCTGTGGGCCTGGGAACATTGTTCTTCACCAAAGGCAACTGGACAGTAATATTAAGGGTGATCCAGCCACAAAAACTGGTCCACATGTGAAACCTCTTTTTTTACCAAGGGATGGTGATTCCAACCTAGAGGTGATATGGCCTGGGAAAGCATCTTCTTCCCTTTCAGGAAACACTAGAAGGCCCTGTAGGAGTCCCAATGGCACCAAATAAACCAAGCAGACCAAAAGATTACCACAAAGGTTCTAAATGTTAAGTTTTCACTGATGAAAGATGTAAACCACAGATTCAAAATGCTGAGTGAACCTCAGATAAGAAACACAAAATATCCATGCCAAGACACAAACATCTGTATTAAACTTCTAAAAACTAAAGACCAAGAGAGAATCCAGAAAGTAAACAAAAAGAAATAACACATTGCCTACAGGGAAAGATTGCATGATGGTGGACTCATCTGAAATTATGGTGGCCAGAAATGGTATATCTTTTGAGTGCTAAATGAAAAAAAAATCATTTTCAGTAAATTTCATATGCTATAAAATTAGTCTTTATAACTGAAGGGCAAATAAAGACCTTTTAAAATGAAAGAAAACTGAAAGATTTTGCAGCTAGCAAAGCAATCCTTAAAGAATGGCTGAAAGAAGTTTTTTTGTACAGAAGAGTAATAAAATATCCTGAAATACCAGCAAGTAAAAACAATAATGAAAAGAACAAAAAAACAAGTGTATGAAATAGATATCCCTTTCCTCAACTATTAAGAATCATATCTATTGACTGAAAGAAGAATTGTAGCATCATGTAATACACAAAGTAATAATATTTTAAAGTGGGGAAGGTAAAGGGATAAAATTGGAAATAAAAATGTTGATAACACACGCATATTGTGATACACATAGCAACCCCCAAGAAATATGAACAAAGAAGGTGCACCTAAAAGCACTACAGGTAAAACAAGATAAAATTCTAAAAGTTTAAGTACCCCATGGTAAGCCAATAAGAGTGAGAGCAGAGGAAATAGAAAAAAAAATCAAAAATGGCATCTTAAGTACAAATACATCAATAATTACTGAAAATCTAAATGATTTTAATATATCAATGAAAAGCAGAAACTGACAGTGTGGATACTGTGGGCAGCGTAGCAGTTGGTGATGAAAGACATCAAAGGAAGTCTAAATAAACGGAGAAATGTACCATGACCAAAAATTGGAAGACCCAACAGAGTAAAGATTCTATGAATCATTTCTCACCAGATTGATCCATAGGCTAAACGTAATTGCTATCAAAATCTCAACAGAAATTTTTGTAAAAATAATCTTTTTCTACAATTTATACGGGAAGGCACAAGATCTACAGCAGCTAAAACAATCTTGAAAATGATAAATTGAGAGAAATTAATATTTAGCCTTGCTATAAAAACGACAATAATCAAGACTATAGTCTTGCTATATAACTACAATAATCAAGGCTATAGTAATATTGATGGAATGGACATACAGGTTAATGGAACAAATAGAAAATGTAAAAAGAGATCCATTTAAATATGCCAATTGAATTTGACAAAGGTGCAAGAGCAATTCAATAGAGGAAGGACAGAATTGTAAACAAAAGGTGTTGGAACAATTGGACATCCACAGGAATAAAAAGATATTGAACCTTGACCGAAAATTAACACCTTATCCAAAAATTAACTCAAAATGGATTATTAACTTAAATGGAAAATATGCAATTATAGAATTTTAAAATGAAAAAAGAGAATATCTGCTTCAGAGTCTAAGTATATGCAAAGCGTTCTCAGACTTAATACCAAATGTACAAGTGATACAAGGAAAAATGGACCTTGTCAAAATAAAGTAAGAAAAAATGGAGAACACATTAGTGATTCCTAGGGTTTAGGGACAAGTATGTGTTGCATGGGGTGAGCAGAAAGGGGAGTGCAGAAGGGAAGTGAATGTGGGTATAAAAGGCAACATGAGGGATTGTTGGGTTGATGGAAATGTTACTTATTTTTATTTTCGTGGTTGACACATGGCTACATATTTTTTAAAATTTAAGGAACAAAATGTAAACACAAATGAATACAATAAAACTGGTGCAATGTGAGTAAGATTGGTATATTGTGCCAATATCAATGTCCTGGTCGTGATATTATAATTTTGCAAAGTTTTATTATTTGCAAAACTCCGTAAAGGGTACATGGAATCATTTTGCATTTTTTTCTTAAAACTGCATGTGAATCTATAATTTTCTCAAAAATAAAAGTTTAATTTAAAAAATACCATCTTTGAAAAGCTTATGCTACAGAAAGGATATAAAAATGAATATGAATATATCAATAAAGGAGAATGTGTGTATATATAGTAACATAAGAATGAGAAAATGCTACAAAAGTGTTAAGAAGAAAGAAATTTCACCCATGTCAACTGGGTGATGATCTTTAAATGTTGGGAGAATTTTGCCAGTTGGAAAATGCAGATGTCATAGTAGTGCAGATAGATAAAAACATAAATTTTCCTGTTCAAAAAATTTTCTGTGCAAAATTATAGTGTGGTTATAATGACATACATAGATCATTTTAGCTGATGTGAAGATTACAGATAAAAAAAGTGGTCAGAGTTAAGACTGAAGTGGGAAATTGGATGTTAAAATTGAAGGTTTCATCTCTCATATTTTATAATTTAGACAATATGTAAACAATGTACAGTTTTGAGTAGGTAACACAATTTACCTAGTTTTTTAGAAAGATTACCTAGGCATAAATATGAGGGAAGAAAAATAAGGAGTGCTAGGGAGGGTGGGAGAAGGGTGAGTTAGAAAAGTTATGGCATAGTCCACAACTGGACAGTGAGTCTCTCTGAAAGGAGGGAATGAAAGATGCATATGAAAGCTGTTGCAGTGGTTGAATCTGATCTGAAAAGAATTTTATTTAAATAGGGAGACAGTTCTCATGATTGAGTTTATGGTTTTAAATCTTAATGAATGATTCGAGTACTGTCAGAAAAAATTGGAGCAGAGGTTGTTAAGAGGAGGGGAGAAATGATGACTTTGATTTTAGTTGTGCATTTGAGATGACCCTGGTGTATCCAGCTGCATTGTCCAGGGCAGATATTTTCAATGTTGCGTGCAGTGTTGATGTCTGGACCAAATTAGTGTTTGTTGTTGGGGGCATGAACGTTGCAGATGTGCAACAGCACTTCTAGCCTCGATCAAGTAGATGTCAATAGTATGCCTCTGCTAGTTGTCCAGTTGTGATAATAAAAAATGTTTCCACATGTTGTCAAATATTCCCTGTATGAAAAAATTCATTCCAGTTGAAAACCACTGTCCTGGTAGGGAGGGGGCAGTGTTGGATATTGGAAATCTGTGATTTAGATTTAACAGGATGATCAAGATTTGATAGAGAGTAGGTAATTCCTTAGCATTTATTGATGATAAAACTTCATTGACAATTACTTTTCAAAGCTGGTTATAAAATTTGTGAGAGCAATTTAAAATTTGGGCCATTTCAGTAATTTCCTGCTATGTATATGTTCATGAAAATATGGATGACTTGAGTGAAGTTGAATGACTCATAAATCATAAAAAGGGAATTAACTTCAAAATATTACTCCATCAAGAAAGAGAAAAATACATAGGCCAAATTAAATCCAATTTTTAAAAATTTCACAAAATGCAAATGGCTGCTACATGTCTATGAGTTAACTTTAGGATATTTTACATAAAAATACACTCTTATTATAATTTAAATGTTTGCCTTTTAGACAGTCCTTAAGGTAAAGAAATAAACATAATACAACATAGACACTCCTGAAACATGGTGGTTTTTTAAAAAGTATTTTACACTCTCATACCTTCTGTTTTACTTTCTACCAATTATTCTATGGGGAAAATTGTTGTTTCTCTCCAAAAGATAACATGTTCTAAATTCATATTATTTGGGTTGTCATACATTTGAAATATCTATAATCTTTTAGTTATAAAATCAGAAAATAAAATATTAAAGAAAAAAGCTTATGTAAACTTCTGATATCCTTTTTTGATTAAAAACCCTCATCATAATGGGTATAGAAGAAACATATCTCAAAATAATAAAGGCCATATATGGCAGATCCACAGCTAACATATTGCTGAATGCGGAAATTTTGAAGTCCTTTCCTCTAAGGATTGTAACAAGACAAGGATGCCCACTATTACAACTTTTATTTGACACAACACTGGAATTGCTGGCCGGAGCAATTAGGCAAGAGAAAAACAAAGGCATCCACATTGGAAAGGAAGAATTCAAATTAGCCTTTTTTCATAGATAACATAATCTTACACCTAGAAAATTAAAAAAAAAAAACACACAAAAACCCAGAGCTGATAAATTCATTAAAGTTGCAGGACACAAAAATAATATACAAAATACCACAAACATTTATATATGTTAAGAGTGGACAATATGAAAAGAGAAATCAAGAAACCAATCGCATTTACAAAAATTGCAAAGAAATATAAAATACTTAGGAATCAATCTAACCAAAGAAGTGAAAGTTCTATCCTAGGTAAACTATCAAACTTTGATGAAAGAAATGGAAGAGGACACACACAAAAAGTGAAAAGATATTTTATGCTAGGGATTAGAAGAATAAATATTAAGTGATAATATTGTTACCTGATGGAAGGTCTTTACTGTGAGTTGTCCAGGTTCTGGGCACGTTAAACAAAGAATTGAATGAAACGCACAAAGCAACAAAAGAACTAAGCAATGAAAGACAAAGCAAAAAGTGAACAGAGAAACAAAGGCGTAGGTTTACTGAAGAAGTGAAATACAATTCACAGAGCAAGAGTAGGTTCGAGCAAGCAGCTCAAGAACCCTTCTCCACCATTAGGGTTTTTATTAAGCCAAAACCACTGTTTTGAAGCCTCCAATTAGTTACACATTATGAAGGCCTGTGGTCAATTGGAGACTAAAGTGGAAACTTCTGTCTTGTTGTCTGTGCCTTCACAGGAGTGAAGGTGTGGACTGTATGCTGCCCAATCTTGCCTAGAACTGCTGCACCTGCTGCTCTTTTGATTACGCCTTAACCCTTGGTTACTACAGTTCTCTATTCTTGTGTCTCAATACTGTCCAAAGCAATGTACAGACGCAGTGGAACCCCCATCAAAATATCAATAATATTCTTCATAGAAATTAAACAAAAATACCTAAAATATATATGGAACCACAAATACCCAGAATAGCCAAAGGAATCTTGAGCAAAAAGAACAAAACTGGAAGCATCACGCTACCTGACTTTAAAATTTACTACAAGGCTGTAGTAACCCAAATAGCATGGTACTCGCATGAAAACAAACACTTAGATTAGTGGAACAGAATATAGAGCCCAGATATAAATTCACACATTTACAGCCAACTCATCTGTGACAAAGGCATCAAGAACACACAATGCGGAAGGAACAGTCTTTTCAATAAACAGTTCTGAAAAAAACTAGAAATCTATATACAGAAGAATAAAACTAGACCCCTATGTCTCACCATACACAAAAACCAAGTCAAAATGGATTAAAAACTTAAGTCTAAGATCTGAACCCATTAAACTACTAGAAGAAAGCATTGGGAAAATACTTCAAGAAGTTGGTCTTGGCAACTATTTTTTGTGTGTGAGATCTCAAAAGCACAGGCAACCAAAGAAAATATAGATAAATAGGACTACATGAAGCTACAATGCTTCCACCCAGCAAATGAAACAATCAGCAAAGTGAAGAGACAACCCATAGAACGGGAGAAAATATTTACAAACTACCCATCTGACAAGAGATTAATAACTAGATTATATAAGGAGCTGAAATAAGCCAACAGGAAGAAAAACAAATAATCTGATTTTTTAAAATGAACAGATGAGTTAAACAGACGTTTCTAAACAATAAGACATACATATGGCCAACGGGTATATGACAAAATGCTCAACATCATTTTGATTTGAAACACAAATCAAAACCACAATGTGGTATCATCTCATCTCAGTTACAATGGCTCCTATCAAAAAGACAGGCAGAAACAGATGCTGGTGAGGATGTGGAGAAAGGGGAACACTTATACACTGTTGACGGATATGTTAATTCCTACTGTCACCACCAGTATGAAGTTTTCTCAAAAAAATGAAAATTAGTACTATCATGTGATCCATAATTCAACTACTGACTATACATTCAAAAGAAAGGAAAACAATATGGTCAGAAAGTATCTGTACTCTTATGCTCGTTGTAGTCCCATTTGCAGTAGCCAAAATACGAAATCAACCTAAGTATTCATCAATGAATAAATGGATTAAAAATGTGTATATATACAATGGAATATTATTTAGCCATGAAAAATAATGAAATACTGTCATTTACAGCAACATGGATGAAACTGGGGGCCATGATAGTAAATGAAATAAGCCGAACACAGAAAGATCAATACTGCATGTTTTCACTCATATGTGGGAGCTTAAGAATTGGATCTCATGAAGATACAGTATATAGATTGGTGGATACCAGAGACCAGGAAGGTGGCAGGAAGTGGGGTGAAAGGATAAAAATATAAATATAATTATTACCACTGAGCTATACACTTAAAAATGACAAAGATGATTACTTTCACATGTATATTTTACCTCTATAATTTTTTTAGAAAGCATAATACTATTGCAAAATCTTAATAGATAAGATAAATTTATGAAGTGTGTCAAAATAAATATTTATACTTTTAAAATCTTGAATTTGGAAAATTTTTTGAAGAGAAAAAGAAGCCAATCTTCTTTCATAGTCGAGTTTTGCTAATCTGTGGAGCAATAGCCTCAATACTCCCACAAAAAAAGGGGATTAGGGGAAAGGGAGGTGAGAACTACTTCAAATTAAATTCTCCCTTCAGAGTTACATTGTACAGATTAGTATATTAGCAGCTCTGAGAAGACTTAAGGATCTTTAACTTTGTTCAATCCAGTATGTTGAAGTCTTTATACACAATCCAGATTTTGATACACTAAATTTTCTTTTTATATATACTTGGTATCCATTTTGTACTGTTCCTCTTATGTCTCTTGCCATTAAAAAGTGTTGCTCCTTCTCTGCAGTGAATGCAGAATAAATGTTACTAATGGTTCCATTATATCTGAAAGCAGTTACCAAATGTATTTACTCTATTGTATTTTAATGCATCTATTTATATTCTTTTAATAGACCATAAACTTTTTCAGGGAAGAAGTTATCACTTACATTTTTTATGCCACTCTACCATGTGGTAGAGTATTATTTAGCCATAAATATGTCTATAGCTGCCATAAGGTACTAAGAAAGCACCTCTACTTCACCTACGAAAATGAAGTTTCCAAGGTCTTTTCATTTTTTCCAAGTTTCCAGAAGACTGGTTGATTGAAGCATACAATTTTCTGTGCAAGTAGAAGACTAACAGCATTCAAAAGTAGCACATTAGTAAGTGACTGAAAATAGCACAAAAGTGTGTATGTGTTCTTGGTGTGGAGTCTCCATATGTTGGTCAGTTTTGGCTGATATTATTATTATTATCAATGTTACTACTATTGTTTAGAACTGAATTACAAATATAGCACACTGAAATACAGAAAACAGAACTCCTATCAAAGCACCCTGGTAGAAACTGAAGTTGTCTAATAAGATACAGGTTTCAGTTTAGTTTCTCAAAACCAGATGAAATAAACAACAAAAAACTCTACCTCAGCAATTTGAAATTTCAATTCTAAAAAAATACATGACCTGCCTTTTCACCAACAGGAAAAAAAGGGAAGTATTTTAAAAGTGTTGCCTCATTTAAAACACTTAGATATCTGAATAGAAAGTCATTTTATTGATTTTCATTTCAAAAATATTTACTCAAGAAACGATGGAAAATGTTGATTTAGGGGAAAAGACAGGTAATATATTCACTGGCAAGACATTTAAAAATTAATGAACTTATTACAACAATGCTAGATACATAAACATGTACATGTTTTCGAAAAGGTTATGAGCTATAGCATCAGAGGCTGATGCTACCAGAGTAACTAATTACTTTTAGAATGTAAACTTTTGTATTCATCAGAACATGTTTTTACATTTGCAGCTTTCATATTACTTTGGTTACAGTTTCATATTTATTTCTATAAACACATATTTCAAGTACTGGGTGGAAACTAAGGCAGCCAGATGGCTCAATGAACTAAGTGGCAGAATGGAATCTCAGAGATACAACTTCCCTACTTTGCTTCTCCTCTGTATAACCTCAGGTCTGGAAAGAGGATCTTAGTTTTAGTGGCTCTTGTTAGGTGACTCTTCTAAGCCCAATATTTCTCCATAACATCATTGTAGTTATTTAATAAGCATCATAAATATTATAAGTTTGTGTCCAACCTATTTCTGATAAGAGAGTTAGCATGAATCACAGATCTGCACTTAAGCAGCGAGCATCATCATCGTTATCCTTTAAGCATCTCTATCTATGTGTTTCAAATCTTCCATTCAATACAGTAAAATAGTTTTGTAAACCTGCACAGGTGCAGAAGCAGTTGATAGCACCAGGGTAGCAAATCAGCAGGCCAAAGAGGACAGGACAAAGCAAATATAAACATGGGTTTCTTGGAAGCAGTTTCCATCCATATATAATAAGAACGGCCAAAAAAAGAAAGAGTCAGTTTTCCTGCCAGAGTCCATGGAAAGCTATAAAAGACTGTCATTACCCTTGAGACACAAGGAATGCTTTAAGATTCAATGCTAGGACTCGATACTACTCCAGTGCATGATTAGAGGCAAGTCTCCTACATGTTCTGGGCTTCTGTTTTAATTCCTCTAAAACGGTTGGAATAATGCATCCTTTAGAAGATTGGTGTGAAGGTTTAATAAGATAACACACTTGATTGAGCAGAGACATCAATTCAACAGGATATTAAGTCAGTGGATATATTTATATACTATATACAGTGACAAATGATGAGAAACCGTATTAAATATCTGTCTCCTCTTAGTAACATATTTTCTGGGCTTTAGCTGGGCTTGGAACTTCCAAAAGGAAAGACATTTCTATCCTCTCTTTGTAGCCAAATGTGGCCATGTGGTTAAATTTTGACTGATAAAATATTAGCAAAAGTGTTGTGTACTGCTTTCAGTTATCTTTTTAAAAAAGAGAGTGATAACCTTTCTTTGTCTCTTGCTCTTTCTGCTGACTGAAATGTGAACATAGTAGCTGGAGCTCAAGCACCCATCTTGGATCATTAAGTATGTTTTATGTATTGAAGATGGCAGAACAGCTTGGTCCCTGAAAAATTTGTGATGCCACCTTACCAGTCACTCACTTATACCATAAAACTATCCTGTAACATGAATGGAAAAATATACTATAATTTTAAATATTCTGGATTTTTTCTTACCACTGTTAAAGGCCACTTTGCTTGATGTTGTGAAGCAGACAGAAACACTTCTTGTCTTCATACAGCTTATATTCTAGTGGAAAAGGTTGCAGGGGTGGAAAATAGAATTATTCAGCCTATCTTCATCTACAGCCCACACTCTTGTATGATGTAGAGCCTCGTATTGGGTCCTGTGCTGGTGGTTAATTAATAATGCATTTTCCAGGACCTCATATTTTCCAGGACCTAATAAGACATAGTGAACCTAAGCCTTTCAGAATGAGACCTTCAAGAAATTAAATTGTTCACAAGAGGACAGTCTTTCACCCCATGTAAAACGATTCCCTGCTGTCTTCCTTAGATCTCTGAGTTTATAGGAATTTCAAAGCTCATTCTACAAAATTCCATGAAGATTGCCTGTTCATTCAATGTGATATGGATATATGGTGTGTAATAAAAAGCTGGTGGCCTTTGAAACTGTGAGAAGTAGTACTGGATTAAATTGTGAGGTGCTGTGTATTCCAGTTACAAGTTTAGAGTAAGAAGAAATTAGTATGTACATAAACAAAATAGAATTTTTTATGAACTAAGTGCAGATATTGTCAAATGGGAAAGGAGTGGACATGCAAAAAGCAAATGAGGAGGCAGCTGCAGTGTCCTCGGTGCCACTTTTCATGGGTCTCTTTTCCTTGACATTAGAAGGGCCAGTGACTCTCCGAAGCCAACTTATATAATTGACTTTGTTATAGTCATATTCAGTTGATTCCCAGAAAGAAAACAGTGTCTAGTAAACCTTGTCTAAGTTGTTCTAAACAAACATATAAATATATAAACAAGCAAACAAAAGGCAGTGATCTTTCAATATAAGATCTCCTTCAGCTTCTAGTATTCTGATTGCTTTTTTCATTATTAATGAAAAAGCCATATCATTAGTAATGAATTTACAAGAGGACAGTCTATCACACCACACAAAACAATTCCCTTCTAGTAATACTAGAAGCTGAAGGAGAAAGCTGTCACCAAATAAACATCTATCTAAGAACTTACATTGAAAGTTCTTTTTTAAAAGACACAAGTTTTGTAGACCATGGTGCTAAGCATCAGTTGCTAAAGTTTTAGGTGATCAGTTTAATTCCTGCTGACAGATCCCTGAACCTAACCATTAAAGAAACCTATGTCTTTATTCAGAAAAGAACAAATTGTTCACAAAGTCTTTCTGAGTCTTGATTTCCTACTCTAGGAAACTAGCATAAGAAAGGATATTATTAATTTCTTTTTTAAGAAAAATTATAAAATGATAATGTAAGTAGGCACATAGGTATAAAAATACAGCAGCAGCAGTAGCAACTATGATTGAATTTAAGATTTTCAATACACCTGCTTCACCAACCTGATTTTGTGCTTCTTTTTACCTCGCTTACTCTTCTCTATCTTAGACTTCTATCCACAAATATGCAAAGATATATTTTATCTTAGAGCTTTGCACAGGCTGTTCACTCTGTCTAGAATTGTTCTTTTCCTGACCCTTTGCTTAATTACCGAATCTCCTCATTGAAACATTAGCTCACCTCCTTAACATTGCTTCATGTCCTTGCCTCTATTTCCCTATCTCTTTTTAAAAACCTATACTTGATTTTTTTCTGTATCATAGAATATTGGTGTGGTCTTTTCTCAATTGTATTACCTGTTTTTCTCAGCACTGGACACTCAGGGACTAGCTCAGTGTCTAGCAGACTGTGGCTTGATGTGATACTGGTTAAATGAGTGAATAAATAAAAAGTACTGCATATTCTTCTTGCTGAGAGTATAGTTTCTAAAATATGAAACCATTTAGTATGTAGTATGAAACAAATGTATGTAGTATAAAGTGATAAAATTTCTTGTATTACAAAATAATAATTCTATTAAATAAGTACTAGAATACTGTCATTATGATAATAGCAAAGTCTACATGCAGCAGTCAGTATCTTTTTGAGGCAACTAATAACGCAAAAGATTTTTTTTTTTACTTAAAACAATGTCAGTTTGTAAGATTTATTTCTACATAGAAAGTATTCTCTTCAACAGATACCTGCAAAGCAGCCTGTTTTAAGAAAGCCTGTTTACAGTTTACGTTAGCACAGTTTACTTAAAAAATATGGAAGTAAATGATTTCACTTTCTTGACTTAGAATAAGCATGTAGGCAGATGAGTAATATAATATTCTGAAAATAATTTTCTATCAAAATGAATTTGGTATGCTTACTTTCTATAGACCAACTGGTTATCATGCAAATTAAATAAATATTTCCAGTAATAATAAATAAAGCCAGGTTCAGGGAAAATATAACTGGTTGATAAATATTATTAAAGATCTCAAAATGAGTATGTGTGTTTATAATTTTTCTTCAATGTTCATGCCTAAAATTCATAAATATAGACATCAATAATTTTAGAGCTACAAGAAAATGAAATTAAATAAAGTTTATTGCATGTAATATCTGTGCTGTTGACAATGGTTTAGGTGTCATATTAACTTTTAGTCATTCTACAATAGCATTTTTTTT
>CAUYLG010020515.1:0-14867 GCA_963573385.1 Cacajao melanocephalus
GCCGAAGGCCGAGTCCAGGTTTATTGGGGTCTACGGGCAACTCGAGCAGGCGGAGAGAGGGACAAAGGGAGAGCTGCGCCCAGCGGCTGGGGCTGGGCACTTTTATAGGGATGGGGAGGCCTGCAACTGAGGTGGCGGTGAGTGGTTGGTAAATGATCAGGATGGGTGGAGAGGGGAGCTGTGTCCCATGGGGACTGGTTCAGCTTTGGCGGTCTAAGGCTGGGCCATGATTGGTTGCTCGGTGTTACCAGGCAGACTGAGGTCTGTAGGCGGTCTCCCAGATGTGGAGATCAAGGGGGAGGAGAGAGGTAGGGGTTTCTTCTACCAAACACTGATGAACTGGACTTGGTCAAAATTTAAAACTTCGCTTGGGTAAAGAATCTGTAAAAGAGATAAAAGGACAAGCTAAAGTGAGAATATTTGCAAACCACATATCCAAGGAAAGACTAAGATCTAGACTATATAATGAACTCAACAATATTAAATTAAACAATCCAATTAAAAATGCACAAAAGACACCAAGAGACATTTCACCAAAATTAATTTAAAAATGTCAAATAAGGACGTGAAGAGATGTTCAGCATCAGTAGCCACAGAGCAAATACGAATTTCAGTCACAATGAGATACAACTACACACTTATCAAAATATCTATAATAACAAATAGTAACACCACCAAATGTTTATGAGAATGTGGTAAAAGTAGTTCACCAATATATTGCTGGTGAGAATGTAAAACGGTACAGCCATTCTGAAAACCAGTTTGACAGTTTTGCTTGTTTGTTTGCTTCCCCACCTCCGCCCCCCGAGATGAAGTCTTGCTCCTCACCCAGGCTGGAGTGCAGT
The DNA here is from genome assembly GCA_963573385.1 of Cacajao melanocephalus. NCBI lineage: Eukaryota > Metazoa > Chordata > Mammalia > Primates > Pitheciidae > Cacajao > Cacajao melanocephalus. Next base: position 846 of record CAUYLG010020515.1, read on the forward strand.
GGTGCAATCTTGACTCACTGCAACTTCCACCTCCTGGGTTCAAGCGATTCTCCTGCCTCAGCCTCCGCAGTAGCTGGGATTACTGGCACCCACCACCACACCAGGCTAATTTTTGTGTTTTTAGTAAAGACAGTGTTTCACCATGTTGGCCAGGCTAGTCTCAAACTCCTGACCTCAGGTGATCTGCCCGCCTTGGCCTCCCAAAGTGCTGGGATTACAGGCATGAGCCACTGTGCCTGGGTCTACAGATTCTTATAAAAATAATATGTGACCACCATATTACCTGGCATTGCACTTTGCATTTTTCCCACAGAAATTAAAATTTATGTTCATACAAAAACCTATACACAAATATTCCTAGCATCTTTATTTGTAATTGTCAAAAAGTAGGAACAACAGAGACATACTTGAACAGGAGAGTCGTTAAACAAACTGTCATACATCCATACCATGTATTATCGCTCAGCAATAAAAATAGTGAACTATTGATACACACAACAACTTCGGTGAACCTCAAAGAAATTGTGCTGAGAGAAAAACAACATTCCCAATAGGTTATATGTTATACAATTCTATCTATATAGCATTACTGAAAAGACAAAATTTGTGTCTTTTGCCAATTTTTAATGGGGTTATATGTCTTTTGCTTTTTATTTTAAGTTTCCTGTAGATTCTGAACAATATGACTTTGTGAGATGCATTTTTATGAATATCTTCTCCTAAAAGTTGCAATTAAAAAAATGCAAAATTATATAAATGGTCAGGCACAGTGGCTTACACCTGTAATCCCAGCACTTTGGGAGGCCAAGGCGGGTGTATCACTTGAGGTCAGGATTTCAAGACAAGCCTGGCCAACATGGTGGAAGCCTGTCTCTACTAAAAATACAAAAATTAGCTTGGCTTGCATGAACCCAAGAGGCAGAGGTTGCAGTGAGCTGAAATTGTGCCACTGCACGTCAGCCTAGGTGACAGAGCAAGACTCTGTCTCAAAATATATATATATATATATATATATATATATATTTTGATTTATATACATATATATATATATAGAGAGAGAGAGCGCGCATATTAGTGGTTTCCAGAAGTTAGGAATAAGAGTGGGGTGTATTTGGATATAAAAGGCTATAATAGGGGTTCTATGGGTTAGCAACTGTTCTGTATTTTGTCTGCATCCATGCCATCATCCTAGTTGCAATATGCAGTATAGTTTTGCAAGGTATTTCTATCAGAAAAGTGGATAAATGATACAAAAGATTTGTCTATATTAATTATTATAACTGCATGTAAATAAACAAAATAAAATGTTTAATTCACAAAATTCATGGTATATCACCATTATATAGAACAACCATTAAGTTATGTTTGCACAGGTAGATCACTTAGGAAATACAACTGAACTAAGCATTGCAATAGTCATTTCTTTTGCAAAATATCTATAAACTGAATCATATATATTGCTGAATTGTTCTACTAGCTTGGCTTAAATGTGATAAAAGAAAATCTTGAGAGAATATTGCTAAATATTATTGAAAAATAATCCTTTTGAACCATATATATGTACATATATTATTGAAAAAAATCCTTTTGGACCATACATATATGTATGTACTTTTTGTTAAAAAATAATCCTTTTGAACCATATATATATATATATATATATATATATATATACATATATTATTGAAAGATAATCCTTTTGGACCATACATATATATATGTACTTTTTGTTGTTAGACTATCAACTGTCATGTTGGAAGCATGACCTGTACCCAAGAGCTAGGCAGACAGAATAATCAGTGGAGAAAGCAGGCAATACCCAGATTTATTTTATATTTAATACTAATAGGTTCATTTTTTGAAATCTTACTCTCTGAACAGCACTTTCTACAACGCTATACAAGAATTACATCATTTAATCTATGGTGTGATCCTACTTGTAATAAAAGTGGACTAGCTCTCCTATTGGACCAATACTTCTGTAGATAATAACTGTAAATCCTGGATGAAATATTTTAAAAAGTACTTGAAGTCACTGGAGAGTGACAAAAAGCAGGAAAATACTGGAGAAAATTTTATACATGGAAGGTGGCAATGGCAACATCATTGAGTGATTTTTATTTTTATTTATTTTTTATACCTTTGATCTTGAGAACAGGACATATTACACATACATGAGCCAGCTCCTACATGGATATAAAACTGTAGTCTTATTATCTTCAAGAATTAGAGAATAAGGTTCAAGTTAACCATATAAGATGGACAAGAAATTAGAAAATTCCAACAATAGAGTCACAAAGATGGCTTCATTAATTTTTAATATGAATTCAATCCTACCCAAAGTTTTGGTTTAACTATCTATGTATGGTGTTGGATTTAGCAGCTCAGCTATGGCTAAAGGAACTGAACAAAGATTTAAGCTGCATACCACTGAAAATTAGACAGTTCAAAGCTTGATTTCATAATATAACTGACTACTAAAACACATAGGGAAAAATCAATACTCTTTGAAAGATGATAACACAATCCAAAATCTATGCAGATGTATAATCAAAATGTCCAAGATAAATTTCAAACTCTAGACATGTAAAAATGTAACTTAAGAGAAAATGCATGAGTGTTAACCTGACATATAACAGATATTAGAATTTGCAGATAAGAATATTAAAGCTGGTATTGTAACTATGTTCAAAGGTGTAAAGAAATATGGGAAATATCAGCAGAGAAATAAGTCATTTAAAAGAACCTAATGGAAAATCTAGAGCTGAAAAAATACGATGTCTAAAATTCCCTGGGTGGGCTTAGCAATAGAAAGGGATAAAAAAACAAAGAGTTAGAAAATTGGGAGATAGTAACTGATAAACTGTTCAATCTGAATAACAGAGAGAAAAAACAATTTAAGAAAAATTGATCTGTGTGACAATATGAAAATGTCTAATATACATGTAATTTTGACATTATGAAAATGTCTAATATATATGTAATTTTAAATCTCAGAATTATAAATGATAATTAGTGGTCAACAAAACTATTTGAAGAAAAAATGGCCAAAAAAATCTTTAATATGATGAAAGACTTAAATTGACAAATTTAAGAAGCTTAACAAAACATATGCAGACTAAATACAATGGCAATCACAGTTTAGCACACCATAATTAAATTGCTGAAAATAGGTGTGTGTGTTGGCGGGCAGGGGTTGGGGAGAGAGAGAGACAAGTGAGTTCATATTAGGAAATAATGGAGAACCCAAGACAGTAGGAAAACATGTTTAGAATGTTGAATGAGAAAAAAATAATCAACACAGAGGCCTATATCCAGAGAAAATATCCTATCAGAATGAAGAGTAAATACATACATTTCCAGGCTAACAAAAACAAAGATAATTCATCACCAATAGAACTGTACTCTTAGTATAAATGCCAAAGGATGTTTTCAGGCTAAACGAAAGTGGTACCAGATAGGAAATGAAATCTTCAGGAAGGAATGAAGTATATTAGAAATGCTACATGTGTGGATCAATGTAAATTTAAATATAAATTTAATATTTAAAAAATACATATGGCTGGTTAAAGCAAAAATACATATATTGTATTGAGGGATTTGCAATATATGCAGTCGTAATACAGGCAACAAATATAAATGATGAGATTGGTAGATAGTTGCAAGATTCTTACAATTTAATTGAAGTGAAAATATTAACACTAACTAGGTGGTAAAAATGTAAGGCTGTATTTTATAATACCTAAAGAAACCACTAAGAAAATGATGAAAAGAACATATGATTAATTAAAAAGCTAATAGTTGTATTTAATTTCAAAAAAAGTTCCATTAATCTCAAAGAAAGGAGGAATGGAGCAACAGAAGAAAAAAAACAGAGAACACCTCAAAGACATTCCTCAAGAAGAGCAATCCCAAGGCATATAATCGTCAGATTCACCAGGGTTAAAATGAAGGAAAAAATCCTAAGGGCAGCCAGAGAGAAAGGTCGAGTCATTCACAAAAAAAAAAAAAAAAAAAAAAAAAAATAATAAGACTCACACGAGAGAAGGGAGTGGGGCCAATATTCAACATCAATAAAGAAAAAACTTTCAACCCAGAATTTCATAGCCGGCCAAACTAAGCTTCATAAGTGAAGGAGAAATAAAATCTTTTACGGACAAGCAATTGCTGAGAGATTTCTTCACTACAAGACGTGCGTTACAAGAGTTCCTGAAGGAAGGACTAAACAAGGAAAGGAACAACCAGTACCAGCCACTGCAAAAACAAACCAAATTGTAAAGAACAATGACACAATGAAGAAACCACATCAACTAATCGGCAAAACAACCAGCCAGTAACAAAATGGCAGGGACAAATTCAAACATAACAATGTAACATTGAATGTAAATGGTCTAAATGCCCCAATCAAAAGATACAGACTGGCAAACTGGATAAAAAGTCAAGAGCCATCAGTGTGCAGTATTCAGTAGACCCATCTCACATGCAAAGACTCACATAGAATCAAAATAAAGAGATGGAAGAAGATTTACCAAGCAAATGGAGAGCAAAAAAAAGCAGGGGTAGCAATCCTAGTCTCTGATAAAATGGTTCTTTAAACCAACAAAGATCAAAAGAGACAAAGAAGGGCATTACATAATGGTAAAAGGATCAATGCAACAAGAAGAACTAACTGTCCTGAATATATATGCACCCAATGCAGGAGCACCCAGTTACATAAAACAATTTCTTAATGACTTACAAGGAGACTTAGACTCCCACACAATAATAATGGGAGACTTTAACACTCCACTGACAATATTAGACAGATTAACAAGACAAAAAGTCATCAAGGATATACAGGACTTGAAGGCAGATCTGGACCAAGTGGACCTAATAGAAGTTTACAGAACACTCCACTCCAAATCCATAGAATACACATTCTTCTCAGCACCACATTGCACTTACTCTAAAATTGACCACATAATTGGAAGTAAATCACTCCTCAGCAAATGCAAAATAATGGAAATCATAACAAACAGTCTCTCAGACAATAGCATAATCAACTTAGAACTCAGGATTAAGAAAAGCACTCAAAACTGCACAATCACATGGAAACTGAACAACTTGCTCCTGAATGACGAATGGATAAACAATGAAATGAAGGTAGAAATAAAAATGTTCTTCAAAACCAACGAGAATGAAGACAAAACCTGCCATAATCTATGGGACACATTTAAAGCAGTGTCTAGAGGGAAATTTATAGCAATAAATGTCCACATCAGAAACAAGGAAAGATCGAAAATCGACACCATATCACCAAAATTGAAAGAGCTAGAGGAGCAAGATCAAAAAAATATATATCGAAAAGCAAACAGAGGACAAGAAATAACTAAGATCAGAGCAGAACTGAAGGAGATAGAGACACAAAAAACTCCAAAAAATCAATAAATCCAGGAGCTGAATTTCTTAAAAGATTAACAAAACAGAGCACTAGCTAGACTAATAAAAAAAGAAAGAGAAGAATCAAATAGATGCAATAAAAAATGATAAAGGGGAGATCACCACCAATTCCTCGGAACTACCATCAGAGATTACTACAAACAGCTCTATGCACATAAAACAGTAAATCTGGAAGAAATGGATAAATTCCTGGACACTTGCACACTCCCAAGACTAATGCAGGAAGAAGTTGAAACCCTGAATAGACTAATAACAAGGTCTGAAGTAGAGGCAGCAATTAATAGCCAACCAACCAAAAAAAGTTCAGGTCCAGACAGGTTCACAGCTGAATTCTACCAGCTGTACAAAGAGGAGTTGGTACCATTCCTGTTGAAACAATTCCAACCAATACAAAAAGACGGAATGCTCCCTAACTCATTTTATGAGTCCAACATTATTCCGGCAGAGACACAACTAAAAAAGAAAACTACAGACCAATATCAATAATGAACATTGATACAAAAAGCTTCAATAAAATACTGGCAAACTGAAGCCAACAGCACATCAAAAAGCTTATCCACTGTGATCAAGAAGGCTTCATCCTGGGGATGCAAGGCTGGTTCAACATATGCAAATGTATGAAGGTAATCCACCACATAAACAGAACCAAATACAAAAACCACATGATTATCTCAATAGATGCAGAGAAGGCCTTCAACAAAATTCAGCAACCGTTTATGCTAAAAACTCTCAATACACTAGGTATCGATGGAACATATCTCAAAATCATAAAGCTATTTATGACAAACCCACAGCCAATATCATTCTGAAAGGGCAAAAACTAGAAGCATTCCCTTTAAAAACTGGCACTAGACAAGGATGCCCTCTCTCACCACTCCTATTCAGTATAGTATTGGAAGTTCTAGCCAGAGCAATTAAGCAAAAAAAGAAAGAAAGGGCATTCAATTAAGAAGAAGTCAAATTGTCCCTATTTGCAGAAGACATGATCGTATATTTAGAAGATCCCATCATCTCATCCCAAAACCTCCTTAAGCTGATAAGCAACTTCAGCAAAGTCTCAGGATACAAAATCAATGTGCAGAAATCACAAGCATTCCCATACACTGATAACAGACAAACAGAGGGCCAAATCATGAAAGAACTGCCATTTACAATTTTTACAAAAAGAATAAAATACCTAGGAATACAACTAAAAAAGGATGTAAAAGATCTCTTCAAGAACTACAAACCACTGATAAAGGAAATAAGAGAGGACACAAACAGATGGAAAAACATTCCATGCTCATGGTTAGGAAGAATCAATATTCTGAAAATGGCCATACAGTCCAAAGTAATTTATAGACTCAATGCTATCCCCATCATGCTACCATTCATCCTCTTCACAGAACTGGAAAAAAAAAAAAACACTTTAGAGTATATATGGAACCAAAAGAGAGCCTGCATAGCCAAATCAATTCTAAGCAAAAAGAACAAAGCTGGAGGCATCATGCTACCTGACTTCAAACTATATTACAAGGCTACAGTAATCAAAACAGCATGGTACTGATACCAAAACAGAGATATAGACCAAAGGAACAGAACAGAGGCCTCAGTTACACCACCACACATCTACAACCATCTGATCTTTGACAAACCGGACAAAAACAAGCAATGGGGAAAGGATTCCCTGTTTAATAAATGGTGTTGGGAAAACTGGTTAGCCATATGCAGGAAGCTGAAACTGGACCCCTTCCTTACACCATATACAAAAATTAATTCCAGGTGGATTAAAGATTTAAACATAAGAACTTACACCATAAAAACCCTAGAAGAAAACCTAGGCAAAACCATTCAGGACATAGGCACAGGCAAGAACTTTATGACTAAAACACCAAAAGTAATGGCAACAAAAGCCAAAATAGACAAATGGGATCTAATTAAACTCCGGAGCTTCTACACAACAAAAGAAACAATCATTAGGGTGAACCAGCAACCAACAGAATGGGAAAAAATTTTGCAATCTACCCATCTGACAAAGGCCTAATATCCAGAATCTACAGAGAGCTAAAGCAGATTTACAAGAAAAACAAACAAACAAATCCATTCAAAAGTGGGCGGAGGATACGAACAGACACTTTTCAAAAGAAGACATATATGCAGCCAACAAACATATGAAAAATGCTCATCATCATTGCTCATTAGAGAAATGCAAATCTAAACCACATTGAGATACCATCTCATGCCAGTTAGACTGGCAATCATTAAAAAATCAGGAGACAACAGTTGCTGGAGAGGATGTGGAGAAAAAGGAACACTTTTACACTGTTGGTGGGAGTGTAAATTACTTCAACCATTGTGGAAGACAGTGTGGCCATTCCTCAAGGATCTAGAAATAGAAACTCTATTTGACCCAGCAATCCCATTATTGGGTATATACCCAAAGGATTATAAATCATTCTGTCATAAAGACACATGCACATGTATGTTCATTGTGTCACTGTTTATGATAGCATAGACCTGGAACCCACCCAAATGCCCATCAGTGATAGACTGGACAAAGAAAATGTGGCACACATATGCCATGGAATACTATGCAGCCATAAAAAATGACAAGTTTGTGTTCTTTGTAGATACATGGATGAATCTAGAAACCATTATTCTGAGCAAACTGACACAAGAACAGAAAACCAAATATCGCATGTTTTCACTCATAGGTGGGTGATGAACAATGAGAACACGGGCACAGGGAAAGGAACAACACTCACAGGGCTAGGTGGGTGTGGGGGTGGAGGTGAGAGGAGGGGAGGGACAGTGGGGATTCGGGGAGGATGGGAAGGGTTAACACTGGGAGAAATGCCAGAAGTAGGCGACGGGGACAGGGATGGAGACAGCAAACCACCATGGCATGTATGTACCTATGCAACAGTCCTGCAGGATGCAGGATGTGCACATGTATACCAGAGCCCAAAGTACAACAACAACGACAACAAAATAGCTAGAGAAGAAACAGACTTCGATGTTGTTCACTTAAGTGGCACCTTTGTTTCATTAGCTATTCTCACTTGTGAACATTTACAAAAGCTTAATCATATAGTATAACTTTCTTTAATCTCAATCTTATTCTCATTTAACCAGTTTTAGCCTATTTCTGAACATAAATTTTATAAACTTGGTTCCTATAAAATTACTCCAATTAAAAGGGAAAACATAAGAAAAAGGTCAATGTATACAAAAATTAACTCAAGATGGATTAAAAGCCTAAATGTAAGACCTAAAACTATAAAAGTTATAGAAGAAAACCTAGGGAATATGATTCTGGACATCAGCTTTGGCACATAATTTATGATTAAGTCCCCAAAAGCATTTGCAAATAAAACAAAAATTGACAAATTAAACATAATTAAACTAAAGAGCTTTTGCACAGCAAATGAAACTATCAACAAAGAAAACAGACAAGCTATAGACTGTGAGAAAATTTTTGCAAATGATGCAGCTAACAAATTAGTAATATTTATAATCTCTAAGGAACTTAATTCAACATGCAAAAAAACAACCTCATTAAAAATAGGTGAAGAACGTGAACAGACACTTCTCAAAAGAAAACATACATGCTGCCAACAAACACATGGAAAAAAGTTCAATCATTACTAATCATTAGAGAAATGCAAATCAAAACCAAAATGATATAACATCTCACACCAGTCAGAATGGCTACTATTAAAAAGTCAAAAAATAACAGATGCTGGTGAGGTTGCAGAGATGCTGTGGAAATTCAAGCCAGGAAGAACAGAGAGACCAAGAGAATGTCTTTATTGGAGCTCTGGCTGATGGTGGCCTCACTGCCCATAATGACCGCCAGCCATGAACAAAGAGAATGTATTGCTTTTGTACAATTTGAGGCAGGAAAACAAGGCAGGAAACAGGTTTTGGACAAAGACAGTTAATCAGGTTTTACAATCTTGGGCTTTGTGATCATTTGACTTTATAACCTTGCAGCTGAGGTAGGAGGTTGAAAGGTTGAGTAGGAGACCAGAAAAACAGGAATTGCAGAAGTCTGTGTGGGCTGCAGACCTAAAGATGTGCTCTGGTGCTCTTATCTAAGTAGGGAAGGGGTTGTACTAGGTCTGCTTTGCCTCTACTTTCTCTAAATACAGGTTTTATGACTAGCCAGGAATGTGGGCTGTGAGATAAGTTTGCAGCTGCAGTTAGTTGGGCTAAGCTGGGAGGGGTTACTTATTTTTGCTTACTGTGATTTTTCTTAATGACCTAGTCCTAATGTTAACTATCACTTATTTTATTTTAATTCTGTCTTTGATTTTATTTTCCTCTTCAGAGAAAAAGGAATGCTTATTCACTTTTAGTGGGAGTGTAAATTCATTCAACCGTTGTGAAAAGCAGTGTGGTAGTTCCTTAAAGAACTAAAAACAGAACTATGATTTGATCCAGCAATCTCTTTACTGGAAATATGCCTGTATTAGTCTGTTCTCTCACTGCTAGAGAGAACTACCTGAGACTGCATATTTTATGCAGAAAAGAGGTTTAATTGTCACACACTTCTGCATGTTGTACAGAAAGCATATCTGGAGGCCTCAGGATACTCACAATCATGGAGGAAGGGTGAAGGGGAAGCAAGCAACTTCTTCACATGGTGGCAGGAGAGAGAGAAAGTGAGGGTGAAGCTGTACACACATTCGAACAACTAGATATCATGAGAACTCTATCATGAGAACAGCAACGGGGAAGTCCGCCCCCATGATTCAATCACCTTTCACTAGGTCCATGCCCCAACACATACGGATTATAATTTGACATGAAATTTGGGTGGGGACACAGAGCCAAACCATTTCAATATCCAAAGGAAAAGAAATTGTTCCACCAGAAAGGTACATGCACTTGTATGTTAACCACAGCTTTGTTTACAAGAGCAAAGACATGGAATCAGCCGGGATGTCCATCAACGGTGAACTGGATAAAGACATGTGGTATATATACATCATAGGATACTACACAGCCATAAAAAGGAACAAAATTATGCCCTCGTAGCAACAGATTGCAGCTGGAGGTGATTATCATAAGTGAATTAATGCAGGACTAGAAAACCAATTAGCACATATTCTCAGTTATAAGTGGCAGTGGAATATTGGGCACAAACATGGACATAAAGATGGGAACAATAGACACTGGGAACTACTAGAGAAGGGAGTTCTTGCAGGGAGAGTTGAAAAACTGCTGGGTACTATACTCACTACCTCTGTGACAGAATCATTCACACACCAAATCTCAGTTACGTGCAATTTACCCATGTAAAACAACCTGCACATGTATCCCCTGAAACCAAAATAAAGTTGAAAAAAAAAAAAGACGTCAAGTAATACAGCTGTGTTTACAACTCAAAAATTACTTATAATAAGTATTAAAAATGTAAGCAGATAAAATGTTTTATAGGCAAGTTGAGGAGAAACAAGAAAAAAAGAAAGTGAAAACAAAATTGTGGCACATTACCAGAGGAATACTGAATCTTATTTTTAGGATCACATTTTAAAAGTCACTAAGGAGATTATAAAAATTAGACTTATGTAGTGAATAAGGTTGCTTCTTTTAGAAAAAGAGATCACTTTCTTCTTTGATAATGACTATACAAAAATGACATAGTTTACAGAGATATATAAAGCTTTGAATATGTATTTTCTTCCTTAAGCTTTACTCTCTAAAGCAATATTTCCCTTTCTAGTAATTTAAAACTTTTCATAATTCAAGTACTCTTTACTGAGTTTATGTATATAAATGTCAAAGAATACTGGGGAAATTGCATTATTCATATGTATTCTTGGCAATACTCACTAGTTGATTATGGTGCTTTTTATTAATCTTTACAAAATGCAATATCATTCTTGTATCTTTTCAAAACACTATTGCTCATATACATCTTAGAAATTATAAGATTCATGCTGTAGCCACCTTAGGCTGCTTTAACAAAATATCACAGACTTACTGGATTAAGCAACAGACATTTATTTCTCATAGTTCTGGAGTTTGAGAAATCCATAATTGAGGTGCCACTACAGCCAGGTCTTGGCGATCTGTCTCTTCCTGGTTGGCAGAGGGCTGCCTTCTTTCTATATCTTCACATGGCAGAAGCAGAGAGAAAGACGGCCAGCTTTGGTTTCTTCATCTCCTTACAAGGACACTAATCACATATTATGGGCTCTATCCTCATGACCTCATCTAATAACCACACAGAAAACCCACTTCATAATACTATTACATTTGGAGTTGGGGATTCAACATAATAATTTTGGAGGAGAACGAACATTTATCCTCTAATAATTTGTGTAATTGTAGTTCTTTTGGTCACAGAAAAAAAGTTTCATTACTTATCAGTGTGCAAGCATACCTCAGAAATACTACATCTCCGGTTCTTATAACCGCAATAAAATAAATATCCCAACAAAACAAATCACACGATGTTTTTGGTTTCCCATTGAATATAAAAATTATGTTTAAACTACACTGTAGTCTATTTTGTTTATACAGTTATGTTTAAACTTTACACTATAGTGTTCAGTAGCATTAGATCTAAAACAATGTAACTACCTCAACTAAAAGTATTTTATTGCTAAAAATGCTGATGATTATTGGAGCCTTCAGTGAACTGTAATCATTTTGCTGGGGGAGAGTCTTGCCTCAATGGTGATAGTGGCAGATTGATCAGAGCAGTGGTTCTAAAGGTTGGGGAGGCTGTGGCAATTTTCTTAAAATAAGACAATAAGGAAGTTTGCCACATCGATTGACTCTTCTTTTCATGAAAGATTTATCTGTAGCATGTGATATTTGACCCACAATAGAGGTTCTTACAAAATTGGAATAAATCCTCTCCAACCCTGTTGCTGCCTTATCAACTAAGTTAATGTGATATTCTAAATCCTTTGTTGTCATTTCAACAATGTTCACAACATCTTACCAGCTGTAGATTCCATCCCAAAAAAAGAAATTATATGCTCATCACTAAGAAGCAACTCCTTATATGTTCAATTTCATGATGAGATTGCAGCAAGTCAGTCACATTTTCAGGTTCCTCTTCTAATTCTAGTTTCCTTGTTATTTGTACCACATCTGCAATGACGTTCTACACTGAGGTCTTGAAGTCATCCATGAGGGTTGAAATCAACTTCCACCAAACTCATGTTAATGTTGATATTTTGACCTCCTCTCATAAATCATGAATGTTCTTAATGGAATTTAGAATGGTGATTCCTTTCTATTTACTTTGCCCAGATCCATCAGAAGAATCACTCTCTGTGGCAGCTATAGCCTTACAAAATGTATTTTTCAACTTTTAAGTTCATGCGTACATCTGCATGTTTGAATAACTAATAGGGACTATGTTTAATACTAGGTTTGTGATGAAATAGTCTGTACAACAAACCTCTATGACAGAAGTTTATAAAATGTATTTCTCAGATAATAAGACTCAAAAGTTCAAATTATTCCTTTAACCAAGAGCTGTAGAATGGATGTGTTAGCAGACATGAAAATAACATCAATCTCCTTGTACCTCTTATCAGAGCTCTTGGGTGACCAGGTCCACTATCAATGAGCAGCAATATTTTGAAATGAATATTGTTTCCTAAGAGAAGGGTTCAAAAATGGGCTTTAAAAAAATTCAGTAAACCGTGATATAATAGATGTGCTGTCATTCAGACTTCATTGTTCCACACATAGAGCACAAGTGGAGTAGATAAGCGTATTTCTTAAGAGCCTTAAGATTTTCAGAAACATAAATGAGCATTGGCTTCAACTTAAAATCACCAAATGCTTTAGCCCCTAACAAGAGAGTCAGTATGTCTTTTGAAGCTTTCCATCCAGGCACTGACTTCTTCTCTCCAGCTATGAAAGTCCTAGATGGCATGTTCTTCCAGAATAAGAGTGTTTCATCAACAATGAAAATCAGTTGTTTAGTGTAGCCAACTTCATCAATTATCTTAAGTAGATTTTCTGGACAACTTCCTGCAGTTTCTACATCAGGACATGTTGTTTCATCTTGCACTTTTATGCTGTGCAGACAACTTATTTTCTTAAACCTTATTCGCCAAACTCTGCTAGCTTCAAACTTATCTTCTGCAGCTTTTTAATCTCTCCCAGACTTCACAGAATTGAAGAGAATTAGAACCTTACTCTGGATTACGCTGTGGCTTAGAGAATCTTGTGGCTGGTTTGAATTTCCGTCCAGACCAGTAAAATTTTCTCCAGATCAACAAAAAGGCTGTTTCGCTTCATTATCATTCATGTGTTCATTGGAGTAGCACTTTAAATTTTGTTTAAGAACTTTTTGTTTGCATTCACAATTTGGCTATTTGGCACAATGGGCCTAGCTTTTAGCCTACCTTGGTTATTTTTTTAAGCATAATTCTTATTAATTTATTTATTTTACTTCAGGTGCATACTATATCTGGCATTTCTCTCCATATTATCCCTCCCCTCCCTCCCCACCCTCCCGCTGTCTCTCCCCGACCCCCCACCAACTGCCCCCAGTTTGTGATGCTCCTCTCCCAGAGTCCACATATTCTCGTGGTTCAACACCTGCCTCTGAGTGAGAACATATGG
>CAUYLG010020516.1:0-31840 GCA_963573385.1 Cacajao melanocephalus
CAACGTTCTCTTCTGGGCAGCTGGACCACCCTTCTCACCACATTTGTTTCCATTCTCCATCCTAAGGTCAGCTCTCCCCACCCAATAGCTTGTACATACATACCTGCCTCAGGTGGAGCAGCCTTCCAGTCTGCAAGCTGAGGGTCCGCTCTCCTTTACAGAACCATAACCACCTGTATTCCATTCCCACTGCTGCCCTAATAAATCACCACAGACTCAGAGGCTTGAAAACACAAATGTATTTTCTTGCAGTTCTTAGGTCAGAAGTCTGACGTGGACCTCACTGGACTAACATCAAGGTGTCTGCAGGCTGTGTTCCTTTCTGGAGACCCTAGGGGAGGATCATTTGCTGGTGCACTCAGGTTGCTGGCAGAATTCAGTTCTTTATGGTTATCAGACTGAGACCCCTGTTTTCTCTCTGCCTATCAGCTCAGGGCTTTTCCAACTTCTAGAGGCCATGTGCATGGCTTAGCAGCTTTCTCTGTCTTCTAAGCCAATAACAGGTGAGAATCTCTCAAGCTTTGAATCTCTCCTCCTTCTGGCTCATCTCTCTGACCCAGCTGGGAAAGGTTATCCTATTTTAGGGACTCACATGATGACACTGGGCTTACCTGGACAACCCAAGATACTCCTCTCCCTATCTCAAGGTCCATACATTTAGTCACATCTGCAAAGCCCTTTTTCCCATGTGAAGTCACATATTTATACATCCCACAGATTTAGGTATGGACATATTTGGGGGCCATGATTCTGCCGACCACACCATACAGGTTCTCCCCACTGTTCCGTCCGCAGATGTCCTATGATTATGCTGAGCTGTTTGTCTGTCCATCTCATGTAACATAAAAATCAAACTTTCTCAAGGTCAAAAACAGTATCACAATTTCCAAAGATCCATTCAGTGAATATGAGTTGATGCAAAGTTGGAATCTTCAGAACACCCTCGGGTACATGGCTGCAGGATAAATGGAGTAGGCAGGCTGGATGAGCTGGTGAGAGCGTGCCCCCAGGAGGGGATGTCCACTGCTCAGCCATGGCTGCCATATGAGAATGGGGCCTGAGGTAACCAGAGTCCTGACTGTTCAAGAAAACCAGAAATCTGGATTACAAACAAAACCTCTCCATTTTAAGCATGAGCCGCTAATTCAAATGTTAACACTGATCCTGTTAAGCAAACACCTGAGGACCTTGCCCAGTATGTGGTCCTCCAGAGTGAAGTCTTTGCTCTGGGAAACTTCTTATTTACCAATCCAGCCCCGTGCCTCCTGCGGGCCTCCAGATTAAATCTGCTCTTGATGACCATCATTTTTCCCCCTCTCTCAAGAGGATCCGGCCCTGGAGCAGAATGCTTTCCCCTGCCTCCTCTCCAGCCTCACCTGCTGCCCCACCCTCCTCCACCTCCCATTTCCCCCACTCCCAGCAGTTCCCTTTCACCCCACTGTGTGCACTCCTTGAGCCTTGGCCGCACTGGTTTCCACCCCTGGAATGTCCTCTCCCCCATCAGCCTGGTGAATCTGGCTCATGGAGAGCCCCCTCCTCTGTGAAGCCTTCCTCTATTTCTGCAGGGGACTTTGGGCCTCTTCCTCTGAGCTAGTATCTTCCCCTAATGGGCTGTCGCCATGCATGATAGATGTTCAAGGAGTCAAACAAATGTTTCTTCACCACGCACTGTGTGCTGGTAGCCTCTCCATCCTGAAGACGCAGCAGTGAGCAAGACAAACGTGGGCGCAGCCCTCATCAAGACAGTGATGCCAGCTATGAAGGGAACAAACGGGGTGAAACGACGGAGAGCTGGGTGAGCTTGAAAGAGGGGGACCCAGAGGGGGGTCTCTGGAGACGTAACTCACTCACTGGAATGATGGGAAGGAGTTGACACCTAGCTGCCTGTGGGAAGAGCTTTCCAAGCAGAAGGAAAAGTAAGTGCAAGGCTCTGAAGTAAAGAAAAAGGAAGCCCATCACAGAAGCAGGGCAGATTAGGGGTGGAACAAAGTCAAGGATATGTCGCTGAGGAGATGGAGACAGAGGAGCATGTAGGGCCTCACAGACCAAACTAAGGAGGTTAATTGCTGATGTGAATTCCCCCCACAACCCCCACCTGCTGGGAGACTCATGAGTGCATGCCCAAGTCACTTGAAGGGTGGATCGCAGGGTCCTGGGGTCTGGGCCCTTCGCCGCCGCGGGGCAGACGGGTCAGCATGGTCGAGTGCTCCCCGCATCTGGACACAGCTGTGGGGTTGTTGTCGCCCCATCTTAGGTCTTGTTTCTACATGTTCCCACCAGAGAGAGTCTCTCGTCATTTTCCCCGGGTGACTCAGGGGCTCCGGGTGTCCTTAGGGTGCATTTCTCATTTCCAGATCCAGCGGAAATCCCAGCCTGGAGTCTCCCGGCAGTGTATATGTGCATATCTGCATCTCACTGATACTTTGGAACGTCTGGGCGTGATGTCACCTTCCGAGTTCACGAATCAGACAATTAGATTAAAAATTCAAAATCCATTTGGAATTCCCAGATGTCCAAAGCTCGGCGTGTTCTGCACGCAGTGGCCGCACAGCCCGGGTCCTGGCGCGGATGCACTGGGGCCGAATGCCCACTCCGGACAGCACCGTCCAGAGAGGTGCGGCCCGCAGCAGGGCTGGGGGAGCCGGGGACCCGCGGGCCCAGAGGAGGCGCAAGACAAGGGGCGCCGAGCCCCACCAGGACCGTCCCAGCGGCCTGAACGAGGTGTCTGGAGGGCCTGAGGAAGCCGAGACCAGGGCCACGGCCCAGTCTCCTTGTCCCCAGTTCCCAGCGTGGGGCCTCAGGGCACAGGCTCCAGATCTGCCGAGGGCCTCACCCCCTCCTTTCAGGACTACCCATTTCATTCAGGAGCCCGCCCACCCACAGCTAAGACCCTGGGACCGCTGCAGGTGCTCCTGGTCTACGGAGGAGCGTGTGGTCCACGTGCCGTTGGAATGCCCAGTTCCCTGGCTCTGTGATTGGTGCAGGGCTGGTCACGTGGCCTGAGCAAGTCCAATCGGAGGGAGTGTCACGTGCTGGGCCCTTGCTCTATGATTGGTACAGGCCTGGTCACATGGCTGCACCAGTCCAATCAGATTGTGGCCAGGACTTGCCTCAGGGGCTGGTGGGAGAGCTGCGGAGCTGAGAGGAAGCCAGGAAGCCGCTGCCGCCGCCATCTTATCCCTTTGTAGGGGGAACCTGATGGGTAGGGGTCCCTGATTGGAGCACTGGCGCAGCCAAAGCTGCTGAAGACTCAGGTTTCAGATAGAAAAAAGGATCATCGGCCCCTGGATCAGCCGAGCCTGCAGCCACGCCTGTGCTGCAGCGTTTCCAGGGCCAGGTCCCCTCCCCGCTTTTACTTCCTTGAGCTCGTTCGAGCATTTCTGTGACTTCTGGGCTTCCTAGCCCAAGCAGTCCTCATCCACACAGAGCCGGATCAGAATCCGGAACCGGAACCTGGATCACTCGCCTTCCTCGCTGCGCGGTCCTGGCCTGGGCCTGTGGCCTCAGTTTCCCTGCCGCAAAAAGAATCCGGAGGGCACGGGCATTGGGAGCACCAGGGACCTCAGGGCAGCATGGCGGGGTCCCGGGCCGACCCTGCCTCGGCGCCAGTCCCGAGCCCTCAGAGCCCGCTGTCCCCGCATCTGCCTGTACAGGACAGAGGGACAGGGTCAGGCCGGAGGGGGCGCCCCTCCGCAGAGGAGCCACGGCGCTTGGCACCCGGGCAGCAGCAGGGCCACCGGGCCGGGCCTCTGGCCGTCCCCTGGTCGGAGGCTCTGGCTCGGTCCTGAGGGTCCCGACCAGCGGAAGGAGGGGCCCAGGGACAAGTGAGGAGAGGCGGTCCCGGTGAGGACAGCGGCCGGCTCTTCCTGTGACCCGGAGGGCCCTGGCAGAAGCAGCTTGAGGACCCGGAGTTCCCCGGAGTCTCCTGCCGGCCTTCGTCTCGGCCCGCCCCTCGAGCCGCAGGAGAGGGAAGGGTGCGTTCCACGGGGAAAAGCGTGTGAGTATTCGCGAGGCCCCACGCCTGGGTGACACTGGCAGTGTCCACATGTAGCACATGGGTAGTAATCATGTCAGTAGCATGCGTACAGGTGCAGGTGGCACAACATGGGTGATGCAGATACACACAGCGCCACACACAGCACCGTGCAGGTCATACAAGGAAGGAATCGGCAAACTCCTCCCACGAGCGGCACACATACTGGAGCGTGCAGAATGTTTTCCTGCACAGAGCAGCAGCCACAGGTAACGGGAGGCGGCGCACAGACCGTTCACTGGGAAACGCACAGTAGCAGCGTACAGCAGAACGCACACACACGACACAGCAGGCAAAATGCAAGACTCACGTGGCAACACTAAATGATCACCAGCAAACAGATGACAGGCACAAGTGGCACACGATGCTGACTCAGGTAACGTGGAGGGACCATGGGCACAGGAAATACAGCACACGCAAGCAGGCTGCACTGTAATAACAGATGTGAGCCACCCGTTCACGCCCCAGGTGAGGGAAGGTGCGGGATGAATGTGGATGGCATGCAGTTAATACACAGCCCTTAAGAAATGCAGCAAGGTGTACACACAGAGATAACACACACGCAAGACCCACACTCAGCATGAAGGGAGCATATGATCAGGAGACATGCAAGTCACATACCAGAGCATAAGTGTAGCACACAGGCCACACATACAGAGATAACCTCCAGATAGCAGCACACAGGAAACAGACAGCACGCTCACTGGGAACACAGTAGCACATGTGTCACACGAGGGTGACATGCAGAGCCTTACACATGTAGGACCTACACAGGCAACACACATTGGCAGCCCGTAAGTCACACCCCTGGACAATTCACATGGGGACCACACAGGTAAGGCGCAGGCTACTCACACAAGTAACAGGTACCACCCACAGGATGCACAGCCATAGATCACAGACTGGGCAGCACACCCCTAACACATACATGGCTGATTCTGACCCCAGGCTCAGAGGTAAGACTGAAGAAGGTCCAGATATGGACCCACTATTACTTCTATCCTGAATGTTGGATGCTCTGGGAAATGCAGCCTATTTGGAAACCAGGGCAGAGGGTAGAGAAGGATAGTTGGCCTGACTTCTTTGCTTGGTCCTGGGAAAGAGATGGCTGTGTTCCTGCATTGGAGCAGCACATAGCAATTCTAACTCATGATCATTAGATCATCCACAGGAAAGAACATCACGATGTTTAAATAAGGTAACTTGCAGGAGTTCTTTGCTTTTTCAGCATCATTGGTGCAGTAAATACTTTGCAGCGAAGCCTTTATCTCGTAGATTTAAGAAAGAGCTTATGCAGACACCACTGTCTGACTTTCTTCATAAATCTTCCCGGTCGTGTCCTACTGCCAAGGCCTGTCCAAGCACCCCTCCCCTCATTGGAAGGGGGTTTTATTGGGATGTTCAAATTGCTGGGCTGAGACTGGAGAGACCCCCTCAGACCCTGGGAGGCCTCAGGCAACTCTGAGGATCACAGTGGAGCTGGTGACACTGGAGTTTGCTGCACCCATTCCTAATACCGCAGAGAGGGGAGGCCGAGCACCCTTGGGAATTCTGTCATGAAACAGTGGAAAGTGATGCTGCACTTGAACATTCCATCCTGAGAGCAGTTTCAAATCCTTACCCTTCTAGTGACTTGGTCATGCTCTTTTAGCACTCGTAAGTCCCCCAGCACTTGCCAAGGTGGGCCAAGGGAGGAAGCTGTACCTGGGAGGTGGTGTTATCCACCAGGCCCCTAGGAAAACCCCTACCAGGATGGGGTGAAGATGCAGTTTCACAGATGTTTGCCTGTGAGGCTGCTGTGATCTAAGCTCACTTCCGTCCCTCCTTCATATGACACGTACAGGGCATCAGAACAGGGCAAAAGTCTCAAGTTCAGGTGGAAATACATAAAATTTCAAAATGTTTCTGTCTTTTCACGTTTGGCTTGATGCAGATACATATGAAAGTTTTGGCATGTCGATGTCGGCATTTACTAGTTATGGAACCCTGGCCAAGTTCTTTGTCTATAAAATAGGGATAATTGGACCTACCTCCTCACGTGATTGTAAGGATAAATGAGTAAATATAGGATCTCCATCCTTTCACTCAACCCATTTTATCTGAATTGGCCAGAGTCCAGGTCTGCTGTAAGACCTGGACCTGCAGGAAATATGACCATGACCTGCTCCTGGCAGAGACTGTGCCCTTTGGGGTGCAGCACAGCCTTGGACTCAGGCTACCAGGGAAGTGAAAGGCGCTTCTGCAAACTCCCTGTCACAACTCAGCTGTGATAGGACTGGCACCCCTCCCCCTTTGCACCCGGACTCCAGATGCCCCCACTGATGTCCACCGTGGGATGGACATGGGAACTGAACATTTTTATGACAACATCTCTGCCCAAGCTTACCTCCAGCTCCCCTCCCAGAATGTCACCTGTCCCCGGTACACTCAGTAGGGCATAGAGACGGGAGGCTCTGTGTGAATTAAAAATGCATTAAGGCTCTCAGAAGACATCAAACTCAAATTCAGTTTTCAAGAACAAAATGCATTTCATGGTACAGCATTGCAATTACTTTGCATTATAAACACCCAGACTGTTTCGGTACCGTCTCCATCTCCTCGTTTCTTATGCGTGATCTTAATGCAGAGTGATATCCACCTTAGTTGTAATTAAAAGCTCATAATGCACAAATGTATTTAAAAGGAAAAAGGGCACAAATTCTCTGGGGATAATTATGTGATTGATAGAGCTCATTTTCTAAGTCTCACGTATGTAAAACTCATCCCATGTGTCCACCAGGAACCCTGATGGAGCTTTGTCTCATGTCATTCAGCATGCATTTTCTGATTGCCTACCACAAGCCAGTCTCTGTGTGTTACTGATGGCATAAAACTTCGCAAGACAGAGACAGCCCCTACCTTCAAGGAGCTTTCAGTCTAGAGAGGAACACAGAGAAAGACTGAGAAATCCTACCAACAAAGTTAACTAATAGACATTAAAAGGAAAAACACAGGAGTCTGAGAACATAAAGCAGTGAGATTCAGGATGGAAGTCCTGAGGAAGCAACATTTAAGCTGAGATTTTTGAACCAGGCAGCTAAGTAACTGAGATCACAAAGCCTGGTGTTTCCATGAAGGTCACGCAGATTGTCAGTGTCCATGGACATTCATATCTGACAGCTGTCTCCCGACTGTGCCCAGCCACCTTAGCAGAATAGCGTACAGCCTCCCTCGCCTCTGGGAAAGGGAGAGGGTGGGCTCCTATCCTTAGTGCCACCTATCAGCCCCTAAGAGCTGTGATCAAGTTCCTCATGATGCCCCAGTTAAGAGCTCTGCAAGGGACAGACATATTTGGAAAAGGCAGATGCCAGCAGGGAAAGACCACGGCTCAGCAGGAAACCAGAAGTTTCTCCAGAAATGCCATCCTGATGCTTGTCTCAGCGAGTTTGGAGACACAAACCTGAGGACCATTACATTGCCTCAAATTATTTTCTACTTCTTCCAAATAGAGTCCCTCTCCCTCACCCCGACTCACCGTACCCCTGCATGAGGGACCTTAAGAGGAGTAAGGGCTCAGTGTCAGTCCTGTGCATTCTGCTGCCATGGGGATCACGCTGACTTTGACAATGTTGTCGAAAGGATGTGAACAAATAGTGATCAATAACCCGACCTCCAGGAATGGGGAACACACAGCCCTGAGATCACACCTGCATGGGTGATGGGCCTGTGTGTTGGGGGGGGGCGGTCACCCAGCTCCAGGTGTGCTCTCTCTTGTGCGTGTAGAAGTTTGTCGTAGTCCATCTATTTTGTGCTGCTAAAACAGAATCCTCCAGATCGGGTAATTTGTAAAGAACACATTTACTTCTCATATTTCTAAAGGCTGGAAAGTTTAAGATCAAGGTGCTGGCATCTTGCAAGGGCCTTCTTGCTGCATCATAACATGGCAGAAGGCATCACATGGTGGAAAGACAAAGAGAGGGCGAGAGAGAGCAAAGGGGGACCAAACTCCTCCTTTAATAATGAACCCATGCCTGCAATAATGGCATTTCACGTACTCTGCCCTCAAGGCCTAATCACCCCTCACTGCACCCCACCTTTTAGGACTGTTGCTTTTGGGATTAAGTTTCCAACATGCTTTTTGGGGGACACATTCAAACCACAGCAGAGCCATTCCACTCTTATCCCCTTTCTGGGACCATCCAGTAGTTTAGGTTGAATGTATCAGGAATCCTACCCCCAGCTGGAAAGCATCTGTGGAGAGTATTTTTACATATTTTACTTTTGACAATCATAGTGCCCATCAAGTATGTCCCCTACAGAGGAGTGCACAAGACCCCAGGAGCCCCCATCAGAATTTCTGACCAGGGGTTTC
This sequence comes from Cacajao melanocephalus, assembly GCA_963573385.1. NCBI lineage: Eukaryota > Metazoa > Chordata > Mammalia > Primates > Pitheciidae > Cacajao > Cacajao melanocephalus. The sequence continues at coordinate 8,385 of CAUYLG010020516.1, forward strand.
CGACCAGAGCCACTGGCCTCTCTGCAATGGTGTTGGCTGGGTAGGCCAGGAAATGCCAAGTTCTGTAGGTTGATTCTCACAGGAAAAAAAAAATGGGTCTTAGAGTCACAATGACACATAGAAGAGGACCCTTCAAGAAGGCTTGGTCAGTTTGTGGGTCCCTCCCCATGGATGCCCCATGGCTCAGTGGCACCCCTGCCTCCAGCAAGTTTTGGTGAAGTGTGCAGCAAAGTTTCTGTGTTGGGAATCCCCAAGACCACCCTCAGGTTTACTAGTTCACTAGAAGGACTCACAGGACTCCGAAAAGCTGTTATACTCTTAGTTATGACTTCTTTTCATGAAAGGATACAGATAAAAGCAGCAAAAAGGCAAACTGCATAGGTCAGAGTCCAGGAGAAGCCAGGTTCAAGCTTGCAGGTGTCTTCTACCAATGAAGTCAGATGGACAGCACTTAATTCTCCCAGCAACAAAGTGTGACAACACACATGAAGTGCTGCCACCCTGGGAAGGTCCCCTAAGCCTTGCTGTGTAGAGTTTTTACTGACAAGGCCCAGTGCAAAATGAAAATACAGGGCATCTCATCCAAAATGAATGAAAAAAAAATGCATTTCCTTAAAAAATGAATAACTGTTACTAACAACAGCGCATTAAACCAAGCATGGGCTCTGAGTGTATGCCCATGAAGCTGGCCCTGCCCTCATGAACACAGCAGCTTAGGAGTGGATGTTTTTGAAAAGAACATGTGCAAAGGCCCTGAAGCAGGAGCCTGCCTGGAGAGTGAGGAGCTATGAGTTCAAACTGTGTGCGGAGCAGAATAAATGCAGAGAAAGACAGAGCTGAGGCCAAAAGAAAATGGGAACCAGACCACATGGCCTTGTAGGGCATTCCCAGGAGTCAGGCTCTACTCTCCAAGAGGCAGGCCAGCTGCTGGAGCACTGGGAGGAGAGGGGTACCAGAGTGCTAGCTGGGCCCCACTTTACGAAGGCACGATTTACTTACAGTAAAATTCACCTAACTGAATATACCTTTGATGAACTGCAGCCACTGTGGACATTCCCACGTGCTCTCCCTCCTGCAGACCAGCTGCTCCCTCAGACACTCCCTCTTCAGAGCGCAGTGAGTGTCAGCTCCTGAGGGAAGCCCACGCTGACCTCGCATTGCACCACAGATTCCCACAGCACCATGAGTCTCATAGCTGTCCCAGCTTCCTTCACATGAGTGTTTGTGGGCTATTGGATTCAAGCCCATCTCTGACTAAACCGTGAGCAGCACAAAATCAGGGGCTATGTCTGTCTTGAGTCCCCATAGAGGCCCTATCACTTGAATGAACATGGCCCGGAGTGGTTAAGCAAAACAGACCTACTCAATGACTGAACGTATAAAACTGGAAGATAGTAAAAACATTGACACCCAGTGCTGGCTAAGCTGTGGGCAGATGGGCATTGCCACTCCCTACTGTGCAGTGCTCACTGCTCTCTTCTTTCTGGAGCGTCCGTGACAGAGTGACAGTTCACATTAGATATGATAAACGTTCTTTAGCCCACTGATCCAGTTTTCAGAATGTATCCACAATACCTGATGTATACAAAGACAGATCTACAAATATTTTATGTACTTATAAAGGCAATTATGCTCTACAGATACCTATGGAGTATAATTGCCTTTGTAAGTACATAAAATATTCATAGATACATCTCACCTATAAAGGTGAAAATACCCATTTCCAATCACATGCCTTGGTTAAAGGGGGACTCAGGCATCCATAAGATAAGATGCTATTCATTACCACATCAGCATGACTCGATCAGCCTCCTGGGAGAGCTCAGGGTCTGGGTGTGCTCTTCAAGGCTCCTCAGATGACTCTGAAGTTCATCCAGAGGACGACTCATGCTACAGAAGACAGTTCAATGCCATTAAAAATAAAGTTAGACTCTATTGATACATTATATTGTTAAGAAAAAAGCCCAATATTTTGTACCCTTTAGTCCCATCCCCCCATTTCCTCCAACCCCCCAGCACCTGGTAACCACCATTATACTCTCAGCTTCTATGGGTCTATTTTTGATTCCACAGGTAAGTGAGATCATGCAGTATTCGTCTGTGTCTGGCTTCTCTCACTTAACATAATGTCCTCCAGGTTCATCCGTGTTGTCATGAATGGCAGGACTTCCTGCTTTTAAGGCTGTATAATATTCCAGTGTGTGTGTGTCTAGATAGAGAGACAGAGATAGAGATATTTTCTATTTATCCACTCATCCTTTGAAGGACATTCACGCTGTTTCTGTATCTTGAACAATGCTGCAGTGAACATGGGAGTGCAGATCTCTTCAAGATCCAGACTCTGTTTCCTGTGGATATACCCCCGAAGTGGGACTGCTGAAGCATATGGTAGTTCTGTTTTTAACTTTGGAGAGAACTTCTCTGGTGACTTCGGTTCACAATTTCTGTATTGTATACTTGAAATTTTCTAAGAGGGTAGATCTTAAGTATTCTCACCAAAAAAAGGAAGGGAGGGAAGGAAGGAAAGAAAGGAGGAGAAGGAAAGACAATGGTAACTACGTGAGGTGATGGATATGCTAATTACTTGATTGTGATGATCATCTCACAAGGTAGACAAAACACCAAGTTGCATACCTTAAATAGATATAATTCTGGTTTCTTAATTATGCTTTAGTAAAGCTGAAGACAGTTATAGTATGAATCCGTTTTCATGAAGACAGTGCACAAATGTGTAAGTGTATATACAAGCTCTCACATGCACAGAACCTGAAAAGCCATGAAATATTCCCCACAGTTTTCTCAGTGGCACAATTACAGGTGGTTCTTTTCCTTCCTTTTGGTTATCAATCATTGACATATTTTCCATAATAAAAAAATTGCTTCTAAACTTCCAAACACAGGTGTTGGCATGTGGATACCTCAGAATGGATATGTAAGACACTATTCGTACTAATACTACCACAAGAGGAAAAACCCAACACTCCTGATTTTATAGACTGATGTAAATTATTGAGAGATGGAAATGAATATAAGTAAATATGTATACCTAGAGTCTAATACCCACTAAATATTTTTCTAGTAGTTGCTCAAGAAAATGCTCTTTAAAAATTAATAAATGCATACCAATAAATAGATGATTTCCTGGAATAAGGTCAAAATTTGATTCACTGTTCAAAAAAAGTGACGAGTGGAAGTGTTTCACTCAGGAAGCAGCAGGAATCTTTAAGTAATCGGGAGACTTCACGAGAACTAGTGGAAGGTCTGAGGGTTCATCATGAGAACCCGTGATTTCCAGGCTGGCTCCTTGCAGGGTTGTCCTAAGAGAGGACACTGAGGATTATCGGGCCCAAAGAGAAACTGAGTCGACAGGACCTCCAAGCCCGGCCCTCCAGCCCAGCACTGCAGCTTCCCCGTCAGCGTTTACAGCAAGAGTCTGTGTAGGAGCCAAAGGGAGGATGGGAGGAGGTGTGGGAGAGTGATCCCTTCTGATTGCGAGCAGACACACTGTCTTGAAGAGGGCTTAGCATCCTCAGGTACAATCAGGGTTCCCGGGTTGCGGCCTCCAATTTCTAATCAACCTTCAGAAGATAAAAGGGAAGCAAGCCAACTTAAAGCCCAGCAAATGGCTGATAAAGCCTACTTCACAGACTCAGAGGCGCATGAATGGAAACCATTAACTCATCCTCTGGATCTTCCCCAGGCCTCTGATATCACACTGGTGCCACAGTCTCCTTCTATGGAATGAAACTCACAGGGGCAGCCAGGTGAGGAAAGGTAATACATTAACTGCCACTTGCAGCCGAAGAGTAATGGGGTGGCCTCCAGGACTCACAACTTTGCAGAGCCCTCACTCTCTGCCAGGAACATCCACATTAGATTCCTCTTTCCTGACTGCTTTTCTCTGAAGGCTGTTCTTGCAGGTGGGGCTGAACAGAAACTGTCATAGGTGGGGAAGCTGAGATGCCTGCGCTGGGACCCCAGAAGGCAGGTGAGTTCTAAGCCCCTGCTACTCCAGGCATGTCAGCACAGAATCCTCTGAGGGGCTGTCAGAAAGGCAGAATCCTAGGCCCCTGCCCAGACCTAGGAATCAGCGACTGCCATTTAACTAGTGCTTTAAGGATGGGGCTGAGCCACAGCCAGGAGGAAGGCTGCTTTCTCCAGTGGTAGCACCGCAGAGTCAGGAAATGCATGGCCATGTTGGTTAAAGTGAGATCAGCTGTGAGCCACTGAAAACCACAAACAGGAGTTTTGACAAGACAGGAGTGTGCTTCTCTCACACAAAACAGTATAGAGAAGTGTGGTCCAGAGCTGGCATCACTGTTCATCTCCATAAGGGAGGGGGACTCCTTGATCTTGCTTCCCACGCATCAATATTTGATCCTCCCCATGTTCCAAGATGGCTGCGTGAGCTCCAGCCCGCGCACTGCACTCCATCAGCCTGGGACAGGGAGGCCACCATCCTCATGACTCTACTCTCCCACCTTCTCCAGTCACCATGCTTGGGGCACAGCTTCACACAAAGCATGGCAGCCGCAGCCTGTATCCTGGGACAAGCCCTGGGAAAACCTACGTAATTCTCCTGTGGGGCCAGGCAGGAGGATCTGGGTGCCCTGTGTCCCCTACCCCACATGGAAAGAGCCTGACCAGCATCCGTCAACAGGACCCAGCAGGGAAGGAAGAGAGAAAGTCACTCCACTTAGGACACATCTCTCTAAACCTAGGAGATCTGCAGGAGTAGGAGTTGAACAGAGGGACAGCGCTGTCTGCAATCTCACTGATAATCACAGCTTGTTAACCTAATGGAAGCAGAGGAGTCTCCAGAATATCCATGTGAGCAGGCTGTGCAGCAGGCAGGAGTCAGGCCATTATCTCACTTATCTGGACGGACTCCATTAAGCCATTGCTCTTTCTTGATTAATCTTCTCTAACGATGTCTGTCCAGGGAGGGAGAGAATAATCGTTATCTGCTGGAGGAGGTGTGAGGGTGGCAGGTGGTGCCCCTTCCAGATCTGCCTAGACAGCCCCTCATTCTCCCTCAGCCCTAAGTCAGAAGCAGCCAGTGCATGGGCCTTCCTGCCACAGGGAGACATCCAGGAGTCCCCCAGCTGTGAACAACAAGAGACACTGCCCTGCTGGCTGAAGGGAACAAAGGAATTGTTCTCTTCCAGCAGTGGTCCTAAGGGAGTTTCCAGGGCGGGTCCATAAAACAGCTCCACCCAGAATCAGGAAACTCAGCTCACCCTAACTCCAGAGCTACTCTTCTTAGTAGTTAGCTGTAGCCTGGCCAGATATCCTGCATCACATAATGGTCTTGACTTCCTGAGTGAACACCACAGCATCTGGGGGAGAGACAAAAGATGCCCTTATACTGTCATACTGTCATGGGATCCTTGGAGTGTCGCTTTGCCAGCCAGAAACCTCTGTGGCTGGCAGCACCTTCTGTCTGAGTATTGTTCACACTCGCGGGGCTCATTATGTCCACTCAGCCCAGCAGGCTGTGCTCGGCTCACACCACTGGCCCAGATCCCACACCTGCCAAGGGTGAGCCAAACATGGAGCAGCAAGGGGTGTGTGAGTGAGCAAGTGTGGGGTCTGCCACTGTGTACAGCCAGGCATACCAGCTGCTGCGGTGGGGCAGGCAGCTCCAGGAGCTGGCACATGTGAGGCTGCAGCTAGACTAGATGTACCACACGAGGTTTCCATTGCAGGCACCTGTGTCTGGACAAGGAATGTGGAGGCACCTGAAAGCTTGGAGACACCAGGAACTGCAGAGCCCCAAAGAGGGTGTCACAGCCCTGGCTGGGGGAGCTCCTAGGTCTGGGTCCCTGAAGGGCTACAGCTCTTCTGTCCTCATCACCCACAACATGGCAAGTGGTGGAAGCTGGGAGAGGCGTGTTTCAAGCCTGTGTTACAACTCTTTCTGTCCCACCAATCAGCAGGACTGAGTTCTTGTCCGGCATCCAGGAAGAATGAGGTTCTCAGACAACTGGAGGGTCAGCAAGGCAGAGATGAGCTTCACTGAGCAACAGAACAGCCCTCAGGAGATCTGAAATGGGTCGCTCCTTTCTGCAGGCAGGTCACCCTGATGCGTGCCCAGCTTTCGGCAGAGAGGAGAGCCACAGGAGTAGATCCTCTCTGCAGCTGGTAGTCCCGACATCTGTGTGAGTCTGTCTGAATCAGGGGTTTTTATGGGCTTGGGAGAAAGTGTGTACTGATTGGTCCATGGGAAGCCATGGGTGGGTCCAGAAAAAGCACTGTAAATTCTCACTCCAGGCCACAGATTCCACCCAGAACTAGCAGCCTGAACCTCAGGCTTCTGGCCATCTCCATTTTTCCAGAGTTGAGTCAAAGTTCCAGGGGGCTTCTGTAGCACCTAAGTATCAAGAAAGGGAATTAGACCCCAACTTCTGTAGCTGAGAGTCTGCACGCTGGCCATTCCTCCCTCAGTATTCTGCAAGTCCCAGAAAGACGGTAAAGAGGGAAGAGGATAGGGGAAGAGAATCTTTCCAATGTAATTAAAGTGCACCTTGGTGACATGCCAGGAGAGAGCTGGCAGCCAGAGGATGGGAGCTGTAGTTTGTCCTTGCCATGGTGCCAGCAGGCAGCCTATCTTCCACGGTGAAGTATTCACCAAAGCCTCACCCACCTGGGGGAGGGTAGTAACACTTGTAAGGGTAGTTACCACCCTAGACACAAACCCACTAAAAGGCTGAAATTTATTGTAAGATGACAGAACAGTTCTTCTGCCCCACATGTTACCTCATGGCAACAAGAATACAGAACAACAGGAAATGAGTACAGCTGGAAGAGATGCAAGATGCAGACTCCACGAGGAGGAGTGTACAGGAGAAGTCAAAAGTCAAGAGTAAAGACAAAAGCAAGGACACCAGAGGAACTCGAAGACTCTGGCACCTACAGCTACAGCAAACTTTAAACACAGCCCGGCTCCTAGCCAGGTAACAAGTCCTCACACTAAAGTCCGAGTCACCTCAGTTCCTGATCCCCAATACAAACATGTCCAGCTTTTAACAATAGGAACCAAACTTGCAAGACTACCACATGACAAAAAAAAAAAAAAAAAAAAAAAACCAAGCATTAGAACTAGGTTCACATATGACATGATGTTGAAATTATCAGACAGGGAATTGTAAAAACTCTGATTAATAAGAGCTATAATGGAAAAAGTATACAAAGGGAAAGAACAGATGGCTAATGTAAGCAGAGCTGTAAAGTAAGAAAAAAACTGAAATGAAATTCTAGAAATCAAAAACCCTTTAACAGAAATGAAGGATGCCTTTGATAGATTCATCAGTAGACTAAATGCCACTGAGGAAGCAATCAGTGAGCTTGAAGATAGGTTGATAGAAATTTCCCAAACATAAATGCAAAGAGAAAAAAGAAGGGAAAAAATAACACCCAAGCCTGTGAGGCACTGCAAAAATAAAATGTAACGTATATATAATTGGAGTATCAGAAAAAGAAATGAGAAGGGTCAGAAGGAACATCGGAAATAACAGTGACTGAGAACTTTCCAAAATTAATAACAGACACCAAACCACAGATCCAGAAAGCTCAGAGAATACAAAGCAAGATACATACAAAGAAAATCTTGATGTTTCATATTAAAAGCAGAAAGCAAAGATAAAAAGAAAATCTTGGTCAGAGGAAAAACTCCTTACTTACAGATGAGCAAGAATAAGAATTACAGCAGATTTCTTGTCATGAATCATACAGGCAAAAAGACAGTGGAGTGAAATATTCAAGTTATTGAAAGAAATCACCAATGTAAAATTAATACAATATCCAGCAAAAATGATTCTATAAAGGTAAAGGAGGCTGGACGTGATGGCTTATTCCTGTAATCCCAGCACTTTGGAAGGCCAAGGCAGGTGGATAACTTGAGCTCAGGAGTTAGAGATCAGCCTGGGCAACACAGTGAGACCCCATCTCACAAGATAAAATTAAATTTAAAAATAGGTGAAGGAGAATAAACAGTATTTCAGATAAAACTTGAGGGAATTAGCCAGCAGAACTTCCCTGTAAAAAAAAGTTTAAAGAATTTCTCCAGAGAGAAGGAAAATGATATGATCAGGACATAAACTTATATCTACATAAAGAATGGAAGAGTATCAGAGAAGAATAAATGCAGGTGAAAGAAAATCTTTTCTTTTTTGCTCTTGATTCATCTAAACATAACTTTAAACTTGTTATAGCATCAATGTATTAGATAATTATACCACATAGATGAGTGAACTGGATAAACAGCAGGGCATGGGGCCAGAGGGAACTGAGATACGATGTTATAAGACACCTGTATACCTGTGGTATACTCTTATTGAAGATTTATTTAGATTAGTTAAAATCTATATTGCAATCTCTAGGACAACGGCTAAAAATAAAAAAAAAAACTAGTTAAAAATATACATTGGGCATGGTATCTCATGCCTGTAATCTCACACTTTGGGATGCCAACATAGGAGAATCACTTGAGTCCAGGAGTTTGAGAACAGCCTGGTCAACAGAGCAAGACCTCATCTCTACCAACAAATATTAAAATGTGCCAGGTGCAGTGGGTGCACACCTGTAGTCACAGCTACTTGGGATGCTGAGGTGGGAGGATTGCTTGATCCTAGGAGGTTGTGGCTGCAGTGAGCTGTGATCATGCCATTGCACTCCATCCTAGGTGACAGAGTGAGACCCTGTCTTTAAAAATTAATTAATAAAAAGTATACACATTGGAATCAAAAAGTCAGTAAGTCTAAATTCTACCAAATATTTAAATAAGAAATTGTTCCAATTCTAAAAGTCAAAATAGATGGAGATATATTCCACATTCATGGATGGGAAGAATCAAAATTGTTAAATGAATTGTTCAAGATTGACCTATGGATTCACTGAAATCCCAATCAACATCTCAGCAAAGTATTTTGTAGATATTGACAAGCTGATTCTAAAATTTATGTGTAAAGGCAAAAGACCTAGAATACCCAATAGAATACTGAGGAAGAACATAGTATGGGGACTCATACTTCCTGATTTGAACAATTACTGTAAAGCTAAATAATCAAGACGGTTTGGATTGGAAGGAAAACAAATAGACACATATATCAATGGAATAGAATGGAGAACCCAGAACTATAACCATATAAATACAGTCCACTGATCTTTGATGAAGGAGCAAAGACAAATCAATAGTAAAGGATAGATCTTCAAACAGATTAGGCTGGTACAGCTGGATATCCATTAGGGTATCCACAGGCAAAAGACTGTGTCTTGACTTCAGCTTCACACGTTACACGAAAGTTATTTTTTAAAGGATTCTATATTTAAATGTAAAGCTGAAACCACAGCCCTTTCAGAAGAAAACCTTTCAGATCTAGGTTTTGCTGAAGACTTCCTAGACATGATACCAAAAGTACAATAGACAAAAGACAAAATTGATAAATTGAACTTTATTAAAATAAAACTTTTCAGTTTGACAATTTCTCAAAGAAGTCAAAGCAGAATTACCATTCAACCCAGCAATCCCTTACCGGGTATATACTCAAAGGAATATAAATTATTCTCCCATAAAGACATGTGCACGTGTATGTTCATCACAGGACTATTCACAATAGCAAAGGCATGAAATCAACCTAAATGCTCATCACTGGTAGACTGGATCAAGAAAATGTGGTAGATCTACACTGCGGAATAATACTATGCAGCCATGAAAAAGAGTGAGGCCATGTCTTCTGTAGCAACATGGATGGAGCTGGAGGCCGTCATCCCAAGTGAACTAACACAGAAACAGAAAACCAAACACCATTGTTTTCACTTACAGGTGGGAGTTAAACAATGAGCACACATGGACACCAAGAATGGAACAGCAGACACTGGGGGCCCCACCTGAGAGTGGAGGGAGGGAGGGGTGAGGACTGAAAAATTACCTTACAGGGTAACTATGCTTATTAACTGAGTGGTGAAATAATCTGTACAACACACACCTATGACATGCAGTTTACATATAACAAATCTGCACATATATCCCTGAACCTAAAGTAAAAGTTAAAAACATAAATAAAACTTTTGCTCTGTGAAAGACTCTGTTAGGACAGTGAAAAGTCAAGCCACAGACTACAGGAAAATAATTACAAAATACATATCTAATATGGGAATATAGGAAGTGCTCTCTCTCTCTGACACACACACACACACACACACACACACACACACACACACACAATGGAATATCAAAGGGACACAAGATCCAACTGAGAAAGCTCTCAGTGGCCAAAGCTGGAATAATTTGAGCAACAAAATCAATAAAGTAGTATTAGATAATAATCCATCAAATAAATATCCATGAGTCTGTATTGATGTAAATGGCTGAATTAATTAATAAATGGGGAAGAACAGACATCTCTCATGCAGAAGAATTGAAAATAATTAATGCAGAGCCTCCTTCCTTGGGGAGGTAGAACATAACTCCACACTCCTTTCATGTCTGCGGTGCACAGTGGCTTCCTTCTAAACAGGATGGAATGGGGAGACAGGGAGGGAGGAATTTCCTGTTAGAGAAACCGGACAAACACTACCTCAGCTGAGTGATTAAGGTAATCCTCAACATACAAGTCATATGTCAATATACAAGTCAACATATAAGTCATGTTGATAGCGTGTATGGACCCTTGACATGATGCGACGAGAATGACACTTTACCTCTATGCTTTTCCTCCCCAAAACCCTGCTTTTCCTCCCCAAAACCCATAACCCAAGTCAGGCATGAGAAAATCAGACCCATTATGAGATCCATTATCAGATTCATCCCAACTGAAGTACATTCTACAACAAACCTGATCATTTATCCTTAAAACTGTCAAGGTCATCAAAAACAAGGAGAGACTCAAACTGTCACGGCCAGGAGGAACCTGAGGAGACGTGGCTACTAAGTGTAATGTGGCATCTGGAATAGTATCCTGCAAGGGAGAAAGGATACAAGAGAAAACCTGGAGAGACATGAATAAAGTACTACTTTAGCTGATACAGTATCAGTACTTGTTCATTATCTATAACAAACGTGCCATATTAACCTAAGATGTTAGTAATAGAGAAAACTAGGTATGAGTTACATGGAGACCTTCTGTATTAATTTCGCAATTGTTCTATAAACCTAAAATGTTCTAAAATAAAATGTTTATGTTTTTTAAATGAGACACGGAGAACAGAACACAGGAATCCAATCTGTGGACAGTAGGAATTCTTTATGAAGACAAACCATCAGGTCAATAATGGGATCGATATGCAGCCAAGTCTCACCCTTGGATTTACACAGAGCTGATTTTAATTGCTTATGCTGGAGGGCCCTGACTTTTGCTAATAAAAATAACTGGTTGAACTCTCTCTCCCTCCCGTGAGAGGAACTGCATGATAAATATTCACCAGCTAAAAAATACGCAAGGTCAATCTACTGTTACGACTGCAATGAAGCTTTTAAGTGAACCTCTTATTAATTACAGCATGATCTACATTTGGAAAGACGGGCACCTGCATGTAGGAGACACATTGTTTATCAATCTGTAGACAATGCTCAGGGGAGATATTGATCAGCAGATACCATTTAAAAAAACAGCTCTGCATGGCCCACCACAGGCTGGAAACCACCAATCAGTACCATGGAGGCCCACCACAGAGTTATTTCCACTCAACCCACAATCTAGTCCCATGCCTATAGTCCAGAAAATCTAATTAATGGCCACCCTAGCCATGGGAAAATCACTTCAGATTCAGGAAAACAATCCTGATCTCCAGAGTAAACTCATGAGTAAGAAAAAAATACTGGCACTGCAAAAGATTTGCAATGCAAACACATCATAAAAAGAGGAAAATGTTCTTCTTGGAAAAGATTTTCAAGTGAAGCAAGTAAAATTCACAGCATGGCTGTTTTCTTTTATCAATGAGATAAAAGAACACACTGCATCACATCAAGAAGAACCCATCTGGATAAAATGTACCGTGCAGTAGAACGAAAACCACAGCAGACTAAATAAAACCTTTGTTGAAAGCAGGACATGGAGAACTGACCCTGAAAAAAGTAAAAATTTGGTAAGTTACAATTATTTTATAAAATAGATCCAAAATATCGGAAAATATAAAAATAAAATCAAGAAAATAAGTGAGGATGATAAACACAAAGGACATAGCACAGATTCCCAAGTCGTGAGCAAGGGGAGTCCCTAATGAAGATGAATGCACATCTCAAATACAGCAACCGAGCTGCAGCTCAGGAAAGACAGCAGAGTTGGCATGTCTATATTCTACTAAAAAGTGAGACCGAAAACAGTATCAATGCATAATCTGGTTAAAAGTTAAACTGTAAGGGAAAGAACCTTGAACAAAGAGATCAGACAAGGGTAAGCTGACTTTCAGATAAAATTATATTTGAATTTCTCTTCTTCAGTAAACAATCAAACCTATAGATGCTTCTGGGGAAAAGGATGTGAGATCAAAATTGTGTATCTTGATACTTACAAAGAAAGAAAAACCAAAGATACTCTCTTTTTTATAAACTTAAAATGTTCATATGGCAAGTGTTCACTCGGCAAAGTTTACTTGAGATCAAATTCCAGAATCATCAGAGAACCAGTGAACAAAGAGGGTGCAGGGCTAAGGAGAGGCATGAGGTGATAAAGCAGTCAGTTCTCCAGGAAGACATAACAGTCATCACGGTGTATGCACTGAACAACAGAACACCCAAATACGAGGCAGACTGTTGGTCCGCAAGGAGAAATGGCCAGTTCAGATACTGGATTAGAACAAATACCCCAAAACCTGGGGAGTCGTGCTCAATATCATATGCCATTAGGGAACTGAAATTAAAACAATCAGATGTCACTTCACACCTATTAGTATGGCTAACATTTAACACACCGACAACACGAAATGCTGGTGAGGACGTGGAACAACAAACTCTCACTCACTGCTGGCAAGAATGCAAAATGGTGTGGCTACTTGGCAGTCTCTTATAAAACGAAACATTCTCTCACCACACAATCCAGCCATCATGCTCCTTAGTATTTATCCAAATGGGATGAAAACTTACTTCCACACAAAAACCTGCACACAAATGCTTATATTAACCTTATTCATCACTGCCAAAACTTGGAAGCACCTAAGCTGTCCTTCATAGGTGAATGGATAAACAAACTGTGGCACCTACACGATGGAATATTACACAGCGATAAAAGGAAATGATCTGCTCAAGCTATAAAAATATGGGGGAACCTTAAATGCATATTACTGCACGAAAGAACCCCATCTGAAAAACATACGTACTGTATGATTCCAGCTATACGACATTCTGGGAAAGGCAAAGCCACAGAAACAGTAAAAAAAATAAAAATAAAAATAAAACAGTGGTTGTCAGGGTTAGTTGGGGAGAAAGGAGGGATGAACAGGTGAAGCCCAGAGGTGTTCTAGGGCAGTGAAGCTACGTGATGCATAAGTCAATGCCTTTGTCAAAGTCCACAGACAGTACAACGCAGAGGGAGCCTGGCGTAAACTACGGACTCTTATTACTAACAGTGCAACAACATTCACTGGCCAGTTGTGACCACATTGACGCAAGACGTTGATAATAGGGGAACCTTCAGGAGGGGGAGGGGGAAAGCAGGTAAGGGAGCTCAGTTTTACTGTATACTTAAAAGTGCTCTAAAAATAAAGGTCATTCATTTTTAAAAAGTAGATCAAGAATTTAAATTTGCTTAATTTATAAATAAGATGAAAATAGCATGAATATGTACAGCTTTTACAACTAAAAACACTAATATGAAAATCCTTTCCTTTTTTGAGACAGGGTCTTGCCCTGTCACCCAGGCTGGAGCACAGTGGCAGGAACATGGCTCACTGCAGCCTAAACTTCCCAAGCTCAAGCAATCCTCCTGCCTCAGCCCCCCCCCCGCCCACACCAAGTAGCTGGGATTACAGGTGCACACCACCACCCCCAGCTAATTTTTGTATTTTTCATAGAGACGGGGCTCAAGCGATCCTCCTGCCTCAGCCCCCACCCCCGCCGACCACCACCAAGTAGCTGGGATTACAGGTGCACACCACCACCTCCAGCTAATTTTTCTGTTTTTAGTAGAGACGGGGTTTTGCCATGTTGCCCAGGTTGGTCTCAAACTCCAGAACTCAAGTGATCCACATGCCTTGGTCTCCCAAAGTGCTGGGATTACAGGCATGAGCCACTGCGCCAGGCCTGAAAATCCTTTCTTTAAATATTAAACAGAAACAAAGTTGCCAACAGTTAAGTGGCACACTAGACACTAAGGGATCTGCGCCTGTATTATGGCACTAGGGCAGATGGAGTCGGAAAAGCCAAGATAGCTCTGAAGCAAATTATTGTGAAAGATCGCAACCCGAACATCAAAAAGCAAAACAAAAAGGAAATAACCGAGAACAACACTCCCCCCAACCCCTCCACCACCACCCCACCCCACACACAAAAAACCCAGGAAGCATGAATAAAATGACAGATGCAAAATGTTACAAATAGAGCACATAAATATCAAGATATCAATTCCTCAATTAAATGCAGAGATCCTCAGACTGGCTTTGAAAGCATAGCCAATAATACGCCTTTTAGAAGGCATCATCCTCGCACAAAGTGGCATAAAGGCTAAAAATAGAGGCTGCTCAAAGAGGCACCAAATACCATTAGAAGCAAGCAGGAAACCGGACAATGGTGCAAACTGCCCACATCTTCTTTGCTCACATCCAAACTCCCTGAATTTAGCTGAAAAAAGTCTTTTTAAAGGCTTGTTGGAGCACAAAAACAATGACCCCGTGTGTGGACTGTCATTTGTGATGACTCTGAAGGAAGGCCGCAGGAGCAGCTCGCTGTGGAGGCAGGGCCAGGATGCAGGAGGGCACTCAGGGGACCCCCTTTCCAGCATGGTGGCCCCTCCGCCCCAGGCTTGCAGCTCCACCAACCTGCCTCATCCCCTCATCCCCAGACGCCAAAGAGAGGGGCCTGGCCAAGACTGTGGGTCAAGTGGCGTGTGGGAGATGGAGGGGCGGCGCCTGCTGAGGCGTTTCTCCAAGCACCCAGGACAGCCACAGCTGCTGGCTCCTGTCACCATGTGTGCGGCTCCCGTGGGACCTGGTCCCACCGTCACCAAAGGAAAGCAAAACTGGGATGGGTGCAGGGCAACGAGTGATACCGTAAATAAAGAAATATCTCCCTTGTATATTCAGAATTTTAGTTACCCTCCTAAGAAAATTAAAAGTAAAGACATATGAAAGACTGTTCAAACTCAGTAGTAATCAAGAAAATACAAATAAGTTTCTCATACACTAAACTTTTGAGAACGCTGTTCACCTTTCCTGTAAAAGTTTTGAGAAATGAGAGTATCAATCAATATGTTCTCACTGAGAACATTTATAAGTTATCACCGACATAGGATTCTCTAGTTTTTGATGCAAAACCCTTTTTTTTTGTTTTCAAATTTTTAACCTCGACATAGGATTCTCTACTTTTTGATGCAAAACCCTTTTTTTTTGTTTTCAAATTTTTAACCTGGAAAATAATCAACATAAGAAAAAACAATATAAGGAAAAAAGCCACAAGCACAAAGACATGAAAGACATGATAGCTATCCGTCTATTATATATTATAGATATAAAAATATTAAAACGTTATATAAATATATATGATAGGTATGTAAATGCTGACATATAACAGAAGCATAGAAATAATCTAGTTGTACAACAGTGCAAAATTTTTGGTAAAATACGTACCAGAACACTTTATATTATGATCATAATTGTGAACAATATAGAGTAATATGGAAAGAGGTTTATGAGTGCACATTAAATTTACAAGCAGATGGTGGGCCTGGTGCAGTGGCTCACGCCTGTCATCTCAGCACTTCGGGAGGCCGAGGTGGGCAGATCACCTGAGGTCAGGAGATCGAGACCAGCCTGGCCAACATAGTGAAATCCTGTCTCTACTAAAAATCCAAAAATTAGCAGGGTGTGGTGGTGGGGGCCTGTAGTCCCAGTTACTTGGGAGGCTGAGGCAGGAGAATGGCTTGAACCAGGGAGGCGGAGGCTGCAGTGAGCCAAGATGGCACCACAGCACTCCAGGCTGGGAGACAGAGAGAGACGCTGCCTCAAAAAAAGATAAGAAAAAATAAAAAATAAAAGCAGACGGCTGCACAGCAGAGACAATGTAGGACCATGTAAATCACATCTCTGTAAATTCCATAAAGAGAGGAAAAGCCACATGGGAAAGGAGTGAATCTGGGGGTGTGGCATGCGGCTGAACTCTGCCTCCCTGGAAGCAGCACCCACGCGTTTTGCAGTAAGTTGCCCTGGGCAGACCAAGGCCTGTACACGTCCCTCCAGGCCTCCTTCCCACGCTTCTCTCCCAGGCCTGCTGCTTGCCCCTGGTTTGTGTTCACACCCCATCCTGGAGACAGAGGCTCCTGGGGTATCCCCAGAGCAAGAATGTGCAGGGCTCACAGTGGGCGCTGAGGAATGTCTACAGAGTAGATCCCAGCCTAAAATCAGGGATTTTACTGATGTGTGTTAAGAGACTCAGGGTCTTGTTCACATTCCACTAGCAGCAGATTTAAGGAACACACTTTCTTTTAAGGACTTGAAGATTTAATTTCATAAAAATCACAACATATTTTCACAACTCAGTGTCATTCATAATCTTTCTTCTACTATAAACTACGTTAAACATGTAATTCTTCTCAATTTCTTATTTTTGGCCAAATTGTGTGTAGATAATAAAGGGACTGCAGAAGCCTAAACACAGAGCCTATAAATAAAGTGCATGACTTTCTCTCATTGGAAATAAAAGGTTTAGACAGGTTTTGTTCATTACATCTCTTGAAATATTAGCTATGTAGATGAATATGGTAACAGTTAAAAACAAACAATTCCATCTAAAGTAAAGAGAGTTCCTTACTTGATTTGCTTCACTAGAAACAGTAAGGAAAGAGATCCAAGTCTGAATTGCAGGAATACAGTGTTCTCACTTCTAGGTGCTCACAGGCGTGATGAGGATCTGGCACCGTGGTCCACGTGACCTGGTTTCTGGGGTCGCAGGGGAGCCTGGGCAGTGGCTAAACACGGACCCTTCACTGAACAAGCGGCCTCGGCCTGCAGCAGCCGGTGTGCCCGCCACAGCACGGTTGCAGGGGCCGCACGCAGGGCCCGTGGCATCGGGGGCTGGCTGCTGCAGCCCAGGCCTCGCCTGACGAAAGAGCAGACATGCTGCTCCCTGCTGCCCTCCCCCTGCAGGGGAGGCCTGTGGATGGCTGGTCCACTCCAGGTGACTATGGGAGAGTTACATTAAGAAGCCACCAGGAGGGATGGGAAAGGGCCACAGAGCTCCATAGAAAACTCACTCTGAAACAAGGCAGACGTGGGGGTGCGGAGGGGCTGAATGAAATCATGGTCACAGTTTTAAAGGAAGACTTTCCAGTATCAAAACCAGGTTTGAATGTCTCACCCACATTTCACAGACACCACGAGCGCTGTCGGCACAGGATGAGCCTCGTAGCCTGTATCTCAGTGGTGTCTTAATTCACATCTATGACCCCAAACCTGTGCTCCACAGGATCATGCCCACACACGGGTCCGAAACGACGATCCCATCTCCTCTGGGGCTGCGTCCGAGTCCATACATTCCCCTCAAATAGGAGACACGGCTGGCACCAGCCCTGCCTCCCCAGGTCAGTAGGGACTCAGCGCGGGTCGGCCTCACGGTGACCGGAGGCAGCGCACGGTGCTACCTGCCGGGTGGTCTGCTCATTTGAAACTGAGTAGAGTGCCTGTGAGTGATGAGGAAGACTCTCCAGGGAAGGTGGTGCCTTGGAAAATGCCCTCCGTTTTTCACCTGGATATTGGGCACTGCACGGATGCGGGCCTCCTGTGGCCTAAGAATAACCAAGGAGGCTTGCCCATGAGGAAGGAGGGCATCATTAGGCTGAATTGGGGTCCAAAGAGGCAAAACTCACAGAGGATGGCCGAGAAGCTCCCTCAAGCAGTGGCGCCATCAGGCGGCCTCAAGGCCCAGAGCAGCTCTTCACGTGGACAAAAGGGTCACCCTCACCCGGACAGTCAGCAACCCCTGCCCAGGGTTCGAGCTCGTCTGGGGCAGGATCCCCAAACTGATCCCACAGCACAGGCGCCACCTATGGAGTCACGCACCATGGCTGGCACCAGCTGTGGGGAGCTCGCCGCTTGGTGAATTCAGAGACTGGGGACTTCTCAGGCTTTTCCCCACACACCCCCAGCTGCCTCTGCCTGACTTTCTGGGGGTGTGTGGGGACCTGGACCACCTCTTTGGCCCTGAGCCCCCAAGTCCCACCAAGGCACAGAGGCTGAACATCCCCTCCTGTGCTGTGGGCCCGGGCCCCGAATGTCCTGGCCTTGCTGGGTCTGGTGCTCCGTGATGAAGGAGGCTTGAGGGCAGCTTTGCAGCCAGGCTACTGTGTCCTGGGAGTCCCCAGACACAAGAGAGTCACTCAGACATGAGGCAGGAAGACCCACGCTGGCCTGGGCATCAGGCTGCTGGGCTGAGCAGTGAGCTCTGACGGCCAGAGTCACAGGGGAGGACAGCCGTCTTGGGGCCGCAACACCCATGTCCAGACAGTGGCAAGTAGAGGGTCCCACAGGCACATGCAGGCTGTTTCATTCCGTTTTGGGGATGTGTTCTGAGCGCAGGCTGGCTTGATTGGCAGCCTCCCGGCTCACACGGCTGACAGGTCCACGCGGTGAGCAGAGTGGCTGCTTTTGTCCCAAGGGCTGAGCTTGGTGGAGGCAGTGCCTGGCCGGGTCCCATTCATCTGCAAAGCACAAAGGGGTGAGCAGTGGAGGGCCTGCTGCCAGAGGGAGAGCCCCAAGCCCAGCAAGTGTGGGGAGCACTGGGCCCACAGCTGCCTGAGGATTCTCCTTGCAGGGGGCAAAGTGCAGAGAGAGGGGAGCCCCCATGCTCCCGGGGCAGACGAGGATGTGCACGCTGCGGCATCTCTACCCACAGAGCTCTCCGTGCTGACTTCCCTGCCCAGGCGCCTCGGGCGTGCAGTGCACTCACTCCCTCATCTGCTTAGCCACCCGCCCGTCACCCATGCTTTCAGCCCATGCATCTGTCCACACCGTGTTCTTTCCATGGTGACTCATGGAGCGCACCACCCACCCGGCACAGCTGTAGCTGTGGGGCTAGAGCAGGGCAGCCAGCTCCCGCGGAGCAGGGCAGACGTGGTCCCAAGCAAATGGAAAACCACACAGCTGCCGACGGAGGTGAAGTGTGAGCACGGGCAGGAGCACCTTGACTGAGCGTCATGGGTGGGGAAGGACTTCCTGAGGATGGGACACCGGAGCAGGGCCCCAGCAGGTGGAAGGCAGTGGTGCAGTGACAATGCTAAGGGGGCCTGCCTGGGTTCTGGAGGGCGGAGGGGATGGACCACCTCACAGTCAGCTGATCTCTAAGTGAACACAATAAGTCCAGACCCTTCGGGGTCAAGAGGGAGAGCTGTGGTGACTTCATCAGGACACAGGGCACTGTGTGGGGTGACAGGAACCCAGAGCACCTGCGGCCAGCAGGCCTGTGTCAGGCATGCGAGGGGAACAGGGACTACCGGGCACACGAAGCCACCTCTGCTGCTTGCACACCCTGTCCTGCTGACGACCAAGCCTGGGGAATGAGGCTGGGCTGGGCCCCTGGGTCTAAGGAGGCCAAACTCACGATGTCTGAGTGGAAGGGCTTCGCCGTGGCGGTGCGGGTGCAGCTGCTCGTGAGGGACCAGACCTTGGTTTTGTGCTTGAAGGCGGCTCTCACCTTGAAAGCAGGGAAGGGATCATGAGAAGCCATTTCAGAGGCTGCAACAGCCGCAACCCGAGGAGTCTGCCGATGCAACCCGGAAGCACAGGCGCGGGGGAGGTTGGGATTTGGAAACATGAGAGTTGGAGCTGGTGGCCCCACAGCTGAGCTGCACATCGCTGCTCCATGTGGCAGACCCAGAGTGTCACAGTCCAGGGAAGCTGGGGCTGGAGTGGCCTCTGCTGGGCTCCTCACACTCAGCAATGAATGTCCAGGGGCGATAAACTAATGCGTGGTGAGCGGGCAGGCAGGTAGGTGGGCATGCTTGGGCGGGCACGCTCCCATGGCCACACTGCCTTCCCGTCACACAGATCCGCCTCAGGCCTTACAAGGGGTCACTGGGCTTTGCGATCATGCAGCACTTCTGCCCAGCCCATCCTGCTCAGCAATGCTGTGCTCTGCCCTCCACAGCCCACCTGCCCTGTCCTTGCAAACGGACACCACCACTCAGACAGACTGGGCAGGGCGCCCCCCTGCCAGGGGCCCATTCCCCACCCCAAGGCAGCTCCCACAACCTCAGCCTGGCAGGGGCTCAAAGCCAACTTGGTAAAAGTTGTCCCATGGGACTAGGAGTCCTTCGGGCAGCCCCTACGTCCCGTCAGTCAAGTACACAGCAGGTGCCAGGCCCAGAGCAGCACCGAGACGAAGGCCTGCGCTGGCAGCCCCAGAGTCCAAGAAGGCCACATCACAAAAGCCCCCTTCCCAGCTCCTGTGGACAGAAGTCCTCCCTCTCACACCCAGGCCAGCTTCCCCAAGGCCCCTGGGGAGGAGGAGCACGCCTACATCTCACTCTCCCCAAGATGCAGACGCCACTTCTCCAGGGAGAGAGGATGCTTGTTAGTCGCTTAGCAACCAAGTAGGGAGAGGAGCTGCTGAGAAGCAGGCCCAGGGCACACAACTTGTCATCAAGAACGCGGCTGGCTCAGGATTTGAGTCCCGGACACCAGCCTGACAGGGCAATGCTATTGCCACTCTTGTGACCTTTCAGAAAGGAAAAGCCAGTTGCCAACTGCCAGGAAGTAAAGTGGACATACCTCTGAGTTCAGGAGACAATGAAAGAGGAAGATGAACAGTCCCTGGGAAGGAAGGGAAGAAACACGCAGATCAGAGCCCTTCGCACATAGTTATGAACGCTGTGTGTAGGTTCCTCCCACGCAGCCTGAGAGCAGCACTGGCACTGCCTGCTGTGACACCAGGTCGCATGACCTGGGGTCCATGAGGATGGAGGGGCGTCCTGGGCCCCACCAGGTGACCCAACCTAGATTCAGGCAGCTGTTAGGACCTAGTTCAGAGAGAGGGTGCTGCGTGGGCAAAGGTGCAACAGCAGGTGGGTTCTCAGGCAGGCTTGGCGTGGGGAGGAGCAGGCGCTCCCAGAAGAGGCGCCACTGGCCAGCAGACACAGACACACCTCGAGCAGCCCGGGGAGGGTCGGGAGGGCCGTGGATGGTGACAGGGACCCACACCTGCCCTTCCTTGGGGGACTGAGGGCTCTGACCCTGGGCATCCTAAGTCTCTGGTTCCCAGGTGACCCTCCCTGGCCCTTCACACAGAGGACAGCACCTGGGAGGCTGCCCTCGCCACCTCTCTGCCTGGCTTCTTTTGTGGAGCTGCCGGAGGCTGTCTTACTTCATTCCAAGCCTGGACGTGCCAACCACAGATGCCAGCCAGAAGCACAGACAGTCCTCCCCTGAAGGGGTAAGGATCCTGCAGGCCCCTCTTTCTGAGAGCCCCAAGGCACACTCCACCCTCTCTGTCCTCAGGCCTCAGGGTCACCCCGCACTACAGGCTCACGTGGTGTGGCAGGGAAGGCAGGCCTCCCGCAGGGACACCTCACACTATAGGCTCATGGGGTGTGGCGGGGAGGGCAGGCCTCTCTCAGGGACACCCCGCACTACAGGCTCCTGGGGTGTGTGGGGAGGGCAGGCCTCCCCCGCCGCTGCAGACTTCACTGTGCACACCCACTCCTGATGGCCGGCAGCCCCGCCTCCCTGCCAGTCCCCACGGGCTCTCACCTGCAGAGAGTTGAGTGCGGCGAACATGTACTGGAAAACCACGGCGCAGCCATTGACAGCAAGCACACCAAAGACCCACGAGGTGCCCAGGATGGGCAGCAGCACAGCCACCGCCTTGGCCGTCAACCTGGAGAGAAAGAGCGACAGTCACCCTGAGCGGCAGGAGGGCAGGTGTGGGCTGTGAGGGCTGCCCTCAAGGCACCAGGCTTCCAGATGGCTGCAGGCACCACCCTGCTGGGAGCAAGACCTGGAGTCCTCCCTACAGGTAGCCCTGGGTGAGGATTCACCTCGGCGTTTCCACACTTCTGTCCCTCACAGCTGGTGTGTGGGAGAGAGCTCTGGAAAAGTTCAGGTAGTACTCAGCGCTTACCCAGGCCATGGGGAGAGCCTGTCCAGCCCCGGGACTTGTGTTTGAGCTGTTTGCAAAGATGAGGAGGAGCCAGGCCGGAGGGGAGAGACTCGGGGACTGAAGCAGCAGAGGGTCCCCTGCAGCCTCCAGAACCAAGCCTCCTGTGAGACGCTTAGGAACCAAGCCTCCTGTGAGACGCTTAGAAGGGGGCAATGAGGCCTGGGCCTGAAACGAGGACACGGCCAGGTACCATTCTCCAGGCCTCACTGGCTGCAGCGCACGTGTCCCCCACTGTGACACTGACAGTGAGCTCTCAGAGGGCAGGACCAACTGACCGTCTTCATGGCCCCGGTCATGCTCAAAGGACGCGCTGAACGAAGGCTTGCTGAACTGCAGTGTGAACTGACACAGCCTGCCCCTGCCACACCCCCCCACCAGCATGCATCTTTATCTCCTCCGAACCCCGTGGCCCTCTTGACACAGGAGAGGCAGGTTATACGTTGACACCATTGTATAATGAGGAAACTGAGGCCCCACAGCACCCTGTAACGGCTAAGGTGATACAGGGTTTCATCAGGGGCAGAAGCAGAGGGTATGCAGACGTCCCCACCTGGGCCAGAGTTAGCACCCACCATGGCTGGACCCATCAGCTGTCTGCCTCAAAGCCATTCCTGATGTGCTGGGTGAATCATGGCCAGCCAACTCAAGTCCAGTCCATCCTGATTTCCGAAACAGCTGGGCTTTCCACAGCAAGGACCTTCTGCCTTTCAGCTTTAGAGAAAAGTCTAGAGATGAATGGAGTTCCTGCTGCCCAGGTCAGCAACTGTCACATGCCTCCATTTACCCCTCATCACCCAGCCCAGTGACTGTGACTCTGTCTCTCTCACGAGCCTGTGGGTTCCCTAAAGCCTGGGATTTGGTCTTTTTGTCTCTGCAACCCCAAAGTGCATCCCAGCGCCAGGACTCCGAGGCTCTCAGGAAATGAACAGTGAATGAATGAATGAATGATGAACAAATGAACAGATGTGCAAAAGTGCTGCCTATGGATCTGGCACCTCCCCAGAGGAGGTGAGACGCAGCCATAATGAGCTTCCTTGTCAAGAGCCCAGGAGCCTGGCACTGACAGCTCCTGGCAACGGGTGCCTGTAAAACCCGGAACTATTCCAGCACTTCAGAGCTCAGAGGAACCGCAGCCAGCTTGTTCTCATAACACTAATGC